>VWZG01009787.1:39095-65920 GCA_013396735.1 Grallaria varia | reverse complement strand
GGGAAAAGAAAGAGAAAGAAAGGCTAAAAATAGAAAAATATATAGTCATCACCTGTTGGTTGTTTCAATATCAGTGTGTGTGTGAAAGTTATGTAACAGTTTGCTGACCATTTCCCTTCGGATTTTGGGGCTTCATTCTGTTCCCCATCCCTTTCTTCCAACTTAGATGGCTGGGTACTTAGAACACAACTGGTCTTAATATTAAATATTGAGGCAAAGAAGTCATTAAAGCATCTCAGTCTTTTCCTCATTCTTTGTCACTGTTTCCCCCCTGCATCCAATAAAATATGTAAATTCTCCTTAATGTTATATTGCTGCTGTATTTATTGAAACTATTTCTATTGTCTTTTACAGCGGCAGCCAGATTAAATTCTAGTTGACCTGTGGCTCTTCTTATCCTCTTTTCATTCTGCAGTATCTCACTAGGTCTGGAAAGTAAGAAATCTGAACTGGCTGTTAGTACCAAAGGATCAGAAGAAAAATTCATGTACTCTCATGTCCTATCTTTGGCATGTGCTTAGACCAGAAAAAGCATGTGCTTCTACAGCATTCTCCAGTATAAAACTTCCTGGCTACCAGTCAGGTTCAGAGACTTGCCATGCTGGAGGTTGCGGCTTCTCTCTCTTTAGTAGCCCTTTTGAAGGCCCTCCATCCCTGGCTTTCCCTAATGGCTTTTTGAACCATTTTATGTTTCTGTAACACAAAGCATCTCATGGTGGTGAGTTCCTCCATTTCACACTGTGAGGACAGAATGAGGGGCTGCCATTTCTCAGCTTGCTGTAAGAGCATGGAAGCACAGACAACCACACTGAACTGTGTCAGCATCAAGCACTAATGCGAAAATCAGAGATGTCAGGTGGAGTGGGATTTGTCTTGTGCCATGGAGCAGCAACATCTAGTACTAAATAAACATTCTTGCTTGTCTCCATCGAGGTTAGACTGGTAGAGAGGATTAGTGCCAGGTCCTGGCCTAGCTAGGTGAGTCCCTGACTGCTAGAATATCAGTACTATTGGTCAGTATTATTTCAGCAGAATCTAAAGGTCTTAGATCCGATCTGTATTCTTTAAAAGCGGCAAAAAGTCTGCTCAGCTCACCAGAGCTGGCCATTGAAATATTTAGTGAGCAAGCACAGGCAGATTCAAGTTGGTGCTGTAGATAGCCTCCACCACCTTTTGCCTTTTCTGTATTTGCTGGATGCCTGAGTAGACAGTGCAGGTTTCAGGAACACTTGTCAGACCATAACCAAAGAAATAATGAGTACCAATTGCTTTCTCAGAAACTTACAATGGTCTTTGAATGATCCTGTGCCCTGAGACAAATTGTGGGGCTGTGCCTGATGCATCTGCCAAGTTAATTTCTGCTCTTGATACGCCCAGAAAGTGTTGATTTAGACAAAACTGAGACTCTTTTCTTGTCAACACTAGATGCTTTGAAAGACAACAGGAGTCTTGTATCTATGTGCTAGCAAACACAGTGCTTCTCTCTGCAGGTGTTTTGAAGGGGAGGGTGCCCAGATCCCCACCTTTGCTCTTTGCCTTCTCCAAGATGTTTGAAATCGGAACTGTTGTCTGACAGTGAAGAAAAGACACCCTTGTCCCCTGCTAGCTGCGTTGTGTTCTGAAATAGATTGTCAATTTCCTTATTAGCGATACAAACATCACCTCTCTTTAATTTTTTTTCATTGATAGGCTAGAATATGTCTGAATAACAGCACACAACTGATTCTTGCAAATAATTTTCTGTAAGGATGGAAGCAACACAGGAGCTTAAGTTGCAGTAGATATCTAAAGGTAAGTTTCCCACAAGCATCTGAAATGTGATTGATACACTTGCTTTTTGTATGTAAGTGTACTAACCCCAAAAAATGCTTTAAATTAATATTTCTTGTAAACCACCCACAAATGCTTTGACAGGCTGTAAAAATTAAAAAAAAAAAAAGCAGCAACAACTGTGTTTATACAGTGAGTACACAAAAAGGACTTGTACCTTTTCAGATTGACTTCTAGATCAGAGTTGAAGAATTGCCAAGAGATTTCTGCAAGGCAGAAAGGTCCTGTGGGAACAGTGTGGAAATGGCTCAAGCTGTTGAAAGAAGCCAAAACAAAATAATTTATTCCTAGATAATTGCATCAAATCAAGTTTGATGTACATGCAATTGTGCCTGTGGAGCGAGATAATATAATGTATCTAATACAGAATAGGAACATAGACGTCATGAGCAAAATTAGTTTCTCATGTGGCTTCAGTGGAATTGGTAGATATTATCCTGGCAATGAATATGACTCAAATTATCGTATAGAAATTTCTATGACTGTAACCTTTTCAACATGTATGAAAAATACCTTTTTAATGTGTTGGTAATAGCTTTTAATAATAAAATTATTAAATGTCATATTTCCTACTGAGTTATCTAGAGTGTTGTAAAAGCATTTATCTGAGAATTTTTTTGTAGTCTTGGGAGAGGTGCAGCAAAGTGGCACACTTGCTCATTCACTACAGCATTTTCATGTGATATCATAGGACATAGTAAGTTCTAAAGAAAGAAGAAAGATAGGACTTCTGGACATGGAAAACATGTATTTGTATTAGATTTATGAATTTGAGAGAGGATGATTATTCTGCCAATATCCCTGTAACAAACAAAAATTTCCAGATACAGCTGTAGTGTCCCTAAAATTGTTTTGTGCTCTGAGAAGAATACATTGACTAGGCTTAACAATGATTCTTAAAATAAACAAATTGTGATAATTGCGGGGAGAAATGCTCACAATTTTTTATGGAATAAAGTGACCATTGTGTAAAACTGCTCAATCTAAACCAACAAGCTTATTCATAGAGGTCAAGATTACGAAGTGCATCTAGACCATCAGAAGATTTCACACTGATATTACTGTCAGAGCAAAGTGAAGGAATGAAACATGTAAAGACCAATAATCAAGAGAAAAGGCTGTACCAGAGCCCTTATGTAGGAATGGTGCTTGGAGATCAAAATTTCTTCATTTCTCCAGCTAAGTTCAGTTCCAGCCAGCACATTGACCCAAAAGGCAACCAAGGAGAGAAGGGAGTGGTGTCTGAAACTTGCTAAGAGAACTGGCTTATCCTTCTCTTTATCTGTTTATCTGCCTTTTTTAAATCCACTTCCTACAGGCAGCTAGAGCAGTATACTGAAGTGAAACTATATATTTGCATTATATAGGGAACTATACAAAGTTCTGAACGGTAGTGGTGACACAGGTCATACTTAGCATTTGTCTGTACTAAGCACTGATCATGGTGTCACTTAGTTCCTCCATGAGCTGTCAGACCTGCAGCGCAACTACTAGGCAGATTAGTAACAGCACTGAGAAAAATGAAAAGTGTTTAAGTACTCATAATTTGAAGAGAGGATAGTGAAAATTGATTGTTGGTTCATTTCTGCCTCAGCCCCCTCTAAAAACATTAAGAGGACAGACTGTGTGTTTCTACTAAGGAATTTATAATAAATGTGAAGGGTGACAGAAATGCAGTCTGATGCTGCTTTAAGCAGCATTACCTTCCTCCTTGCAAGGTTACTCTATGCAGCCCAGCTTTCAGAGTCAGTTTTCCTGCCGCTCAGCCTTGCTGTGGCTGAAATGGCTGCAGGACTGGAAAGTGTCACAGATGGGGCAGCCAAGGAAGGCAAGGGGAGCAACCAGAAGCTACAGTGGCAAATTGCCATAGCAGACCATCTTCTCACATGGTTCTTGACATAGGTGCTGTGGGCTTTGGTGCCTATCCTCCATCATCCGTCCCATCACTGCTGGGGAACACCTCAGCTACTCCTGCACCACCACAGCTTGTCATGTGAAGAGCCTTGCTCAGGCAGGACCAGACATTTCCCACTGCAACGGTCACAAATCTCACCATAGACAAATTCCCAGGAGAAGGACAGTTCCATGTCTGTCCCCCTACAGCACATGTTCCCTGGACAGGTAAAAGAAGAAATCATCAACACTACCCGTTCTTGGTCTCTGAAAAGAGAAACAGGTGATTTTCATAGATAGAGAAGGAATCTGGTTTTTTTGTAAATATTTTTTTTCTAGACAGATATTCTCTGTAACGTCAGTGTCTCAGTACAGGGGTAAGGGTGGACATTTTCTTTTTTTTCTGTGGGCTCATTGAAAGGTCTATGGCTCACCAGAGGCACGAGGACAGTACAGAAACATAGTTTTCCAAGTGTTGGTTTTCAAGTAAAGGACAAGGCCCGTGAGTTCATGTGGGATAGCCTGAGGCATAAAGAATGTCAGTGCAAGGTTAGTCAATTTATTCCTTTGAACAACGTTTGATCTGTATATCCGTAAAAGGTTTCTTGATTGTGTATGTCTGTGTGCATGCCTTACATACATAAAAGATGCACTAAAGAACTGAAGATAATGAAAAGAAATTCCATAAAATATTTTTATGTGAAACAGCTGTGAATCAGGTCTCTTTGGCTTTATGTTAATTTCTGACAAGAAGCTTCAAATTTCTCGGTGCAAGAATCTTGTTCTTTCAGCTATTCTGTAAAACTTTTCTTTTAAGCTCAGGCATCACTGTTGCTCTCCTTTCTTCTCTTTTCCCACACATCTGCATCAGACAGATTATACCCATTCACCAAGACGGCTAAAGTCACTGCATTTCAAACTTGTGCTATGTAACACATTCTCCTTCTTGACTCTCATTTTAAATAAAACTTTGTTCTTCATCTACTGCGAGCCAGGAAAAGGACAATTTGGATGTAAAAGGACATGTTCTGGGATCAAACAAGGCAGGGAAGCGGAGCTTGTGGAATAGGTACAGCTCCACATCTGAGATTCTATTCACCCTCATCTTCCATCGCTTGGGGTATTCTGGGTCTGACGCTAATCCAACCACCTCATTTTGACAGATTTAGAGTGTTTCATACATTAATTGGAATCTCACTGCTCTAATGTCTTCATTCAAACAACTTTTATGATCATGGCACCAAAAGAGAAATCTTATGTTATACATAACTTTATGTGAAAAAAAGAAACTTTATGTGATTATGGTAATAGTTCATAAAATCTATCAGACAAAGAATAATTTAAAATTCATTTATTCATAACAGCAGAAGTTAATATTCTTGCCTATAAAGAGTTTAGACATTAATCTTTTCTCCTGAATTTCAGCTATTCTGCAGAGGTAGTACTTTGGCCTCCAATCGGGAGGCATGGAGACACACCATCCATAACGCTGCTGATTCCTTTGAGAATGCACGCAGAATCAGTCTGGAGGAGAAAAGACAACGCAGAAAGAGCCGTGCCTCACCAACACCGCCTATGGAGACTTTCTGCTGTGCCTTTTGCAACCGGACTTGCCTATCTCGCATCGGCCTCTTTAGCCATCAGCGCGCTTGCAGCAAGCGTGGGTAGAGCCCTTCCCAAATCTGCGTTGGCAAAGCCCAGCCATGATGACCATTGCCATTGCTCCAAATCCTTTTTCTTTTCTCTTTTTTTTTTTTTTTTCTGTCCTTTTTAGTCTCTTCAAAATAGTGGTTTTCCTTAAATAAATAATGCTGATTCTGTTAAGATGGTTTCAAAGCTTTTCAACTTTCCTACTGGTTTATGTAAGTATTTGAACAGAACACTGAATTCTGGCCTCTGTTTTGCAGCTAAGCATTTTTATGGTATAGAATAAATCCCTTCCTTACAGCTGAAGGTTTAGATTTAAGGAACTTAACATATCCTTTCATAACTTGCAGATTTCTTTTAATGGTGCAAATTTACTTTGGGAATGGGGGAATATTGTGTTTGCATGACTGTTTATATATGTAATTCCATTATTTCAGTAGAATTTTTTTTTCCTGGTGATCCACCTCTGTTTCTTCAGTATCTGTCTTATCTAAGATACTTCGAACCTCCCTAAAAGTAATTTTGAACAGAGTTCATAAAAGGCTGGCAACAGCTTCAAAATACTTGACTAGTTACTTGGGACCAAATTATGTACTCCCTTGGCCTGATTTTGTTGAAAGCCATGCCACTGAAAGCAGAAAAAATTTGGCATGTAACCATGAGGGAATTTAAGAACAAAGACCATAGGCACAGTGACTCAGAATAATTTTTGTATTAACTTCACTGAAGCAATACATCTGGAATGTATGAAAGCAATTTTGTTGTGTGATTTGTCAGCTCTGTCCTATCATTCTAGAGGGCAGCACTTAAAGGCCCTTTCCTCCAGATTAAATGAATTTAGCAACTGCAAAGTGACATATCACAGAAGATGCATTTCCTTCAAGATGTCTGTGGACAGAATATGCTGCTTTTTGTGTTAGGCCCACTGCCTTTTTGTGATTTTATTGGGGAGTTGTAAATACTAGAAAATTATTTTGTATATACAATTTACACACAACAACAGGAACAGGGATTTGTTAGAGAAATAAAAATACAAAGATGGCAGGAAATTTCAGAATCAGATCTAGCCATCTGCCTTTTTCTTAATAAGGCACGTTGAATAATAAGTATCCCTGACCATACATACCTCTGTGTGTGTGTATGTGTGTGCGTGTGTGTGTGTGTGTTTGTGTGTGTGTGTGCACGCATGCACACAAGGGCAGAAATAACATAGTTCTTTTTTTTGCTAAACTGTGGTGACCTCTGGTAAGCTTCCTGCACAACCTGCCCTACCCAAGATGTGTATAGATGGAGAGGGACCTTGTCATTTGGGTCAGAGAGAGGTTGGAGGAGACCACCTGTTCCGGCCATTGAGATCTACACGTGTGCCCCAACTTCTGTATCAATCTCTGTAGTTCTAGAAACTTGGCTGGTTTGAGCTGGTTTTGTTTATGGGTTTGTTGAGTTTATGGCTGGAGAGCTTTACAGGAAGTGATCTTTTGGTTTATTCATTGTCATATACAGACAGTGAGGAGCAGAAACAAATAAACTACTGGCGTCATAGAACTGATTTGAAGTAGTTTTGAGTTACAGGCAAAAAAAAAAAGAAAAAAGAACTCCTGACCTTGAAATTTATGGGCACTTGGCTATTCAGCATTGTCTTATTTTTGGGTGCTTCACCTTCACTTGATCATCTACAGCTAGGTATATGTTTTTTAATTTAAAAAAGTAACTTGTTGTAACTAAAAGGGGTGAAAAGTTCAGTTTGAAAAACACACTGCCACAGAAAAGAAACACCTTTCCAGAATATAGGAAAAAAATTGCCAACAACCTCTACACATCATTGTTCCTGTGATGACATCATTTATTCTCCTAAATTCCTTGCACAGATGGGAAGCCTGGCCCTCCTGGTAGTACAGCCCCAAAGAAGGTCATCTGGAATATGGAAAGAGGAAACCATGCATTGGGCTGATCAGCACTTTTTAGAAAGACAGAAACTGGAGAGCTATGAATGTTTTGTCTGGGCTTTACACTGGCATCCTCAGGCTCTACCCCTAGCTCACCAGCAGCAAGTGGTACTTCAGAAAGGCTGCGCTGCATGGCTGTGATGCTGTTGGCACCTCAGCAAGACAGGATTCCAGATCCTGTTCTCCAGAAGCGGCAGTAGGTGGTGCCAGATGTTTTCTTGCCATTTCACCCTTGTCTGGAGTATTTTCCCACGGAAGCCCCTTAAGGCTGACAGCTGTCCAGTGCCCTTCGCATAACAACCTGCCAAGGGGCAAAGGGGTTTCTCTGGGTGGCAGAGGAATTGGTGATGAGTTATGGTCAGCCCAACAGGCATAGAGAAGGCCTTGGAGAAATGCAGGAGCAGTGAGCCTGCAGCAGTATCCACAAACTTTTCCTCCTTGTAACAGGTAGATCTCGGCCAAGTTTGTCCTGCTGCTGTGGGCTTGCTGCGCAACCAACAGCAAGACTGGAAGGCACATGCCTGTTAATTAGTGGCGAGAATAAAACACTCCCGAAGGAAGGCATATTTATACATGGTTCTGTGTTGCTAAGCACACCTTAAGGAAAATAAATACATCAACCAATGAAAGCATATGAATTTAATCTTACATGGGCATAATTTTTACAAGATGAAATGCCTTTGTTAACAGTGCACCATCACAGTGCCTCTACAGACATGATGCAACTTGCCACAGTGCAAGTTGAGCCATATCGGTGGCCTGAATGTCCCAGACCCAATTTCCAGCTACTTTACATTTCTTAGCTTAGGAGTGGAAAAATTTGTTTCTTAGGTATTTCACAAGTGGTGGGTGATGTGTCTCTTTCCCTTCCCTTCCCTTCCCTTCCCTTCCCATTCCCTCCCCTCCCANGTTAAAAGTGTCCCTTTCCTCAAAAAAGTGGGTAAAAACATTTATGTGCCTTGCCATCTCCATAATGATGAACCCCTTCCCTTCCCTTCCCTTCCCTTCCCTTCCCTTCCCTTCCCTTACCTTCCCATTCCATCCCATCCCACATTGTCTTCTGGAATTGCTGATTTCTTGGTGACCCCCAAAGGCGTGCAGGCACATCTCCTAGCCAGGGGACAAGCACGCCAGCGGCAGATCAGCTCCCTGGAGAAAGAGCAAGGACTGCCTGCATTTACTGGTTACAGGTATAAACACCTCTTTGTTTTGAAGTACACATCCTAGTTTGGATGATGTTTTCAGTGTGTGGTGTTTATGTTAGGTGAAGAGGGTATGGTATTTGGGTTTTATTCCATGAATGCTTACTAACTTATAATGTGTAGTATTGAGCAGGGTCCTGCTTAGGCTTGGTGGCCAAGCAGTGATACATGCTGGCTTCATGTGCCTGCCAGCATACTTCCACCAAATAAGGCAGTTTTCAAGCAAAAGCTGTAGGTACCAGCAGACTCACAGCTGTATTAGAATCCAGTTTTGGTGTGGCATCTGATGTCTTCATTCCTTTTAGCTGCACTTCAAATGTGTTGGGAGCTTTTTCTTTTTGGTGGAAGAGAGACGGTTGCCAACCCAAGCAAACCTTGAGTGCATTTCTTTGTTCAAGCCTCAGCTTTCTTGTAATTAAATGACTCATAAAATTGCTCACATACAGTTCTGCAAACAAACACAAGAATGTGTTATATTAATAGTCTTGTTGTTTTTTAGTGTCTGTTTTTTTTGTTTTGTTTTATAGAGGTGGCATGGAAAATGCTGTGGGAGCTTTGGAAACAAACTAAGAGCTTTGTACTTGTGCTTGTGTAGTATGAGTGCTGGTTTCTATTAACTCGGGTACAGTATGACACTGGAGGGTGAATTTCTGAGACATGATTCAATCTGTAGTTTTCCTGTAATCTAACTTGTATAACACTCCAGCACTGACAAGAATCACTATTTGTCCTGCCTATTCCTTATAAGTAGAAACAACAAAGAGACGAGGAATGCTGTACTCACTCTCTATGGCAGCTACAGAGTGGACAAAAAAAAAAGGAAGTCATGGCTGATGAAGAGTTTAAAAATAGTACCTCATTACTGCATGCCCCTGGTGAAGCAGTAATACCAGTGGACATAAGGTTTTAAAATAGTCAAAGATATGCATGTATGGAGGACAGAGTGAACAACAAATTCACAAAAGAAAAAAAAGGAGTTTATGCTTTAGTGCATCAGAAGCCTGCAAAAAAATGAGGTGGCTTCTCAGTGCAATGTGTTCATGTGGGTCCTGTTACACCAATATAATCTGATAATAAAAATCTGTACCATTTTGTATTTGCTGTCTTAAAGGGCTATATTGTCTAAAAAAAACCCAGACACACTGAGACAAAGAGGTTGGTAGCCTTCCTCTTGGAAATTACTGTACTTCACATTGCTTCTCTGCATTGTTCTTTGTCAGAGAAAGCATGAGGGCCTTGGAAGAGGGCTGTCTGTTGGTGCTCCTGTTGTAACTTAAGCATGTGTTT
Organism: Grallaria varia; assembly: GCA_013396735.1. Taxonomy (NCBI): domain Eukaryota; kingdom Metazoa; phylum Chordata; class Aves; order Passeriformes; family Formicariidae; genus Grallaria; species Grallaria varia. The sequence continues at coordinate 56,115 of VWZG01009787.1, read as the reverse complement.
GCATAGTAATCAGAAGAACGAGGCCCATGGAAGCTGCTAGAACAGAAATGTAGCTGCACACATATAAAAAGCCTAGTTTGGAGTATTTATTGTCAACAGTAGAAATCTTCCTGAAACAAAATGACATTGATAATCTAGGTGTTCCTACCCAAAAAATGGCTAAGATGTGTCATTACTGGGGAAAAATGAGGAAGCAGTGGCTCTAAATATGTCTCTTTTGAAAAAAGAAATATCTAACCAAGCCAAACAGTCAATGTACAACTGCTCTAAAGTAGAGAGAAAAAATATCCCTAAGTGATGATCTTTGACAAGCCTGGTGAGCTTGCTTCTCTTGTGCATCTCTTGGTATATCCCTGCTCCCCACAGCCATTCTCTTCCATTTATCATCTATTTTCAGCTATCTGCTAGAAATATCACTGAAAACCACCATCAGGAATTCTTTGCCAGCTGGCCACAGCTTAGGTTACTAAAGGTGGGACTTAATACACCAGTCAGACAGAAATCATTTGGCAATATTGATGAAATTAGAACAACTCATGAAGATACAGATACAGTGACTGTACACTAAAAACTGAGGACAGGGCAGTAATGAACTCAAGTAGGAAAAAATTACAAGAAACGACATGCGCATGTGTGCATATGTGTGTGATGTTTTCAAAGAAAGTCTTCGAGCTGTGCAAGACACTGCTGTACAAGTTTCCTGCTACCTGTTCTGCTGCTTGGTCATGCAATTATACTCTTGGCACTCTTGTTGTTAAAATTGGCACAATTTCACTTTGTCAAATCAGGAAAGAACAGATGTTGATGACAATGCAGCCATTGGCTGGTGCAATGTGACAGGATAGTGTAACCGAATTGTTCTTTGCAAGTTTTTTTCTATTTCTTGTTGTTCTATGTTGCATTTCTAACATGGCAGAGGCATGGGGTGCCTAGCCCTCAGCTTACCAAACCACTGTGACACAGAGGGTGCTAGGTGGGCAGCTGTAGCTGCAGATGCATGGTAGTGGGACTCCTCCACAAGCACTTTGACACAAATTAAGCAGGGCCTGGACCTAACAGTTTCTTACCCTGACAGTTTAAGGTATTTGTGATGGTAGACAGGTGAGGGCAGTTAATGGTCTGTGCATATTTATACTGAACTGGTCATTCTGGTGCTTTTACATTCAAAGTCATGAATCTTAAAGTAATGAATTTTAATGTAGAGCAGTTTGATGCTCTCCCCAGCTACCTCTTGTTTCATCTCTTCTTTGGTTATCAAAAAATGTGCACATCTCCACTGCCTCAGGGAAAGAGTGGTTAAACTTTGTGCAGAGTACCAGTGAGTCTTTGTCTCAATTAATACATGTGACAGGAAAGAAAAAAAATACCTATTTGGAGACAGATGCACAGTGCTAGCCTGGCTTCAGAGAACTCTGAGTAGCTGGAGGACTGTTGTCCTCAGTTGGATTTGTGTTACATCACTTTGACTGTTGCTTCAGAGGAATCAATTGTATAACACAAGTCTGAAGGAAGAGGAGTATGACATAGGCTTGTCTCATTTTCCCAGCACTATTAATAGGGGATAATATCTTTTCCTACACACTTTACCTCTCTGATATTTGCTTCATGCTCCACACTCCTTCCTTCCCTCTTTTTCCAGCTGCAAATCTTCAAAGGTTACCTGGTAGCTCCAGTAAAGTTTTAGTTATAGCAGAAGGCATTCGGCTATTGAATCTGTCCCATCAACCCTACAATCCCTTCTTTCTAACACTGGGCCAATGAGCCACCCCTGCATGCATAGCTGGGTCCCAATGCAGCTGTGCCACTGTCTCGCACTGCACCACAGAGTGTAGAATGGGGACACACTCCTGGGGAATGGTGATACTGAGTCTTGAAGTGGCTCTTTTCCATCTGAGTCTGGGATTGCTTTGAGTCAGCTTCTGTTTTTGTTCACTGTCAATAATCAGATGGTGCATTTTTTTCTCTCACTAAACTTAGAGCTGCTAATCACAATTGCTGGCTTAATGTTTCCCTGTATTATTCAACCCAGATGCCACTCTCACTCCCTTCTATGCGCATGTGGGACATGGTCTGTATATTTCTGCATGCAATCTCTCACTGCTGGTATCATTTAAAAGACAATGAGATGCAGAGTCTCAGAATTCTTCATTAATCATCCACAGTTGACCATTCACAATATAAAAAATTGATGACTTGTCCTTACATGCAACATTGCCTCACAGCAAGGAGCAAAGAGATGAACAAGTCCTCCGTGATGTACAGGGGCAGCTGGGGCAGAGGGGAGGGTTCCAGGAATGGCCAGACAAGTGCATCATTCCAAATGTGTTTGGGCATTGCCAGCTCCCAGCAGGGCTGGAGCAAGGACACTCTACTGCCTTGGTGCACAACTTGGCTGTGCGGGCCAATCACAGGTGGGTTCTTTATCAAACTTGCAGTGCTGTGACAATTTGAAGGGTGAAAATTATGGGTATTTCTCATTGTCCTCTTTTTGAACAGTGTTAGAAGAAGGGAGAGATTGGACCAGAGCTTTTAAAGAGTTTAGGTGGGTCTTTATGGGAATAGGCACATGGCCTCCTGTGCTCCAGAAAACTCAAATGATTTTGTAAACTTGAATCCTAACCAAAGGTGTAATTCCTGTGTTTTTCTTCAGTGAAAAATCCACTTAGCATGACATCACATGCTCCTTCTTTTCCACCAGTATCCCCCTACTACGTGCTGCAGTTTTCTATCCCTTAACTCTATCATGATGATTACTTGTAAGCCTCCACCACCAAGTGGCATTTCTGATACAGGTCAATCTAAAAATAAAGACAACTAAATCCAGACAGCCAAAAGACAGTAGCTCCTTCATATCAGTTGATGGTGCAGTCCCACAAGTGGGAAGGTGCAAAAATTAGGCCAGATTTGCAACACAGGAAAACAATCACAGCAGAGTGGTGTAAGTCTGTCAGTGACTGATGCACCCCAAAGGTAAGTACTTGTCTGAAAGTTGCCTTTCTACCTTTATTGTTTATTATTCAAATTCACATTCAGACCCACTTAGCCTTTGCTTCCCTGAGAACCTGAGCATGCAGCAAAAGCTAAATGAAAGGCTAAGGTATCGCTGTTTTTATTTCAGAATATGTAGAACAGGTGTGTGCACCTATGAGGGAGGCTCCATGTCATATAATGTGACTTAAATCCTGCATAGCTGACACCTATAAGGCAGAAATTCTTGCTTAGTTGATACACTGCACTGATTCTTGACACCTCTAATTTTCCAAATCCAGAACAGTATTGTTAATTAAGCAACACCTTGGAAAGAGTTAGATGTAATAACAACATGCGTATTTTCGAAGTTTCCTGCTAGTCCTGAATAACTCCAAGAACAACTCAGGCTTCAGTGGGCTTATCTGTCCTGCCAGGTATCTTTCAGTGTCACTAGGAAAATCTCAGTCTTCCATAACAATCACAGTAATTCAGGACAAGTACACACTCTGCACAGCATCAGCATTTTTCAGAAAGCATGTAAAATATTAAAGGACTCTTGTTAAAATGAACATATTTTGCAAAATTTTCTTTAATTTAAATTTTAAACCCTAACCCATTTATTTAACAATTCTTTATATTCTCATTGTAAATTTTAATTATGTAATAGTGAAGAATAATCAAGTAACACCAGAAAGTGATGTTGACATTCACTCAGAAAAGAGGAGAAGAAATAATCCCCAGTTTTGTTGTATCAGACATCACTTTTAAAGAGAGTGGGTGATATAGAGAGATACCTCTCTCAGTCAGGGAAACTGAGTACTGTCACTTGCAGGTTAATAGAGATTTGTGCGGCTTGTGCAATTTTTTTGTAACTAGTATCCCCATAAATGTACTAATTGCACATGTAGAGATAACAATTTCTCTGCAACACAACTAAAGTGACAAAACACCTATGTATAACTATGGCTAGCTTCTACACAAGCTGGTCTTGTAGAAAAATATTTCTTAAAAACAAAACAAAACAAATAATCTTCAATGTAAGTCACATTTGGTCACACTTGAAACCTGGTCTATTACACTCAATTTTTTTCAGTAGTATGTGGTTTCTGAAGTGTCTTGCATTGGACACCCAAGACTAAACTACCAAAAGTCACCAGATATTTAACAAATGGACCATAAGCTTACTAAAAAGAAAAAGAAAAAAAAAAAAACAAAAATCCAGTAAATCCTACATTTGTTTATAGTACTATCTTTTAAGAAAATTATTTCACACTTTCTCACTTTAATTGCTCACACGATTTCTTTACTACAGAAAAAATATCACTGTATCTCTAAGAATACCCTGTTCACATGAAAATTAAACATGTATACTCTTAACAGCCATACACAATAAATATATCTAATTCGAAATCTTATTCTTTATATTCTTCTAAAATCTCTATCTAGCAGATGCAATGTATAGACTCCTGAGATATATGTAAATGGCAATGAAGTAACTGCTTATGAGTAATAAGTGATAGAAATTTTGATACTGATAATATTTAAAATGAGACTGGACAAGCAAAGTGTAAGGGTAAAAACAGAATGAGGAGTTGATTACATTATTTGCAATTACTACTACTATACTTCCAATTTAACAGAGATGCATGCTACATTACAGAAGAGAGATAAGACAGATACCTTTTCCTGAGATAGCCACAGGGATTGACACTAAGATTTTGGAGCAGACAAAAGTAATCTTGATGTCCATATGGCTATTTTAAAATATTTGTGGATAGAGGTGAAACTTAACTTTAGAGGTGACAAGGTGTGGTGAAATTCTCACACATGATTTTTAAGTAAGATTTGAAAAAAGATAGAAATGATTGCTGCTCAAGACACAATACAAGGAGCTCAGGCACACCCAAATAGAAACATGGAAAAGATATGCTTGGAGAAGGATGAAACAGCACAGAGAAAGGTGCTGCTCCATCACAGGTGTATTTTCAGGAATGCAGTGGCAGAGTTTATGGTAAAATCCAGAATCATTATCTTAGATGTGGGTATATATTCTTCAATGACGAGAACAAAATCCTGTGTTCCCATGTTTCATCAGGGAAAAAAATAACTTCCTAAGGAACAGCTGCACTCTACATATGAGATGAGGAACAAGAGAAGCTGGTCACATTTAAAGCAGGTGAGGATGTTAGAAGGTCAGCTTTCCAGTTATCCTCTGCCTACCTGACTGCTAAGAAGAATCTGATTTGATTTTAAAGGAGGTGGTGATAAAATCAAACACACTGTCAGTCAAAGTGACTGACACACTTTTACAGTGAGAACTGTTTGTGCTGTTCTTCCTGGAAATACATAGCCCTCAAAACATTTGAAGGCTAAGAATATCAATAAGAAGAACCTAAATTCCAATCCGCATTCCAATACAGGAGAGGAGGAGGGTTCAAGGTCATTAAGTACATTTTACAGGACTCCAAAGTGTAATGCAAATAAAACCATAAATAAAAGTAAATTGAATGTAGTAAAAGTATAAACATCTTCTGTGACAGCCTTGCTGCTCGCCTCTAGTTCTCTACACTTTCAACACTCTCTTTCCAGACTGGATATTGTTCAGAAGGCAGGAAAAGGCAACCATACAGACACAGGGCCCAGCTCTGAGCTTTGCAAGGTGAAAAGAGAAGTACAAAAATCAAAGTAATTTGGTTTTGGAAATTGGAGTGCTTCTCAGAGGGTGCTGGCTGGAGACAAGGAAGTTCTTGTTCTTCATGCTGTTAGTGGGAAATGTCGTAATAGTAGTTACGTAATCTCATCTCGACTGCGACAAATCCTGGTCGGTCATCCACACTGTGGAAAGACAGCAAGTATCACTGCACGGGAAGTAGAAAGCTGTGAAGGCTCATGGGCCTCAAAATGCCTGGGGCTCTGCCTCAGTGCCAGCTCATTTAAAGCCGCTCACAGTATTTAAGGCTACCAAAATGTTGCTAGAATGTTGCAAAATGTTGCAAATGCCACTACAGAGCATCCAGTGAGTGGATTTACTATCAAGCCTGTTACTTTGGGGTTGGTGAAGGTGCTAAAATAAAGAAACGGGAAATCAGCTCTGTTTAATTTTCTACTTCATTTAGTAACAATCTAGAGAAAAGAATATTTGTGGTACAATGTCTGCCTTACAATGGGTACTACAATCACGCAAAGAAGCTTAGGACCATTGAGAGGAGCTTATCCACACACGATATGACTGTATGGTCTTTCTTTCTTCTACATCGGCAACTATTTCTTTATTTGAAGAACACAATTAAACTGACAAGTGCTTACAATATTACATATTGAGATACTCTGCATGACTTGAACTTTTTCTGAATTTTTCTTCTTTCTGATAATAAAGATATTTGAGTCCAAAAAAATAAAAATCTGCATGCTTTATTATATGTTTATTAATCATAACAAAACCTGATCCATTGAACTGTAGAACTGTTACAGAATTCTTCCAGCCAAACCAAAAGGCAGGAATTATTTTATGGCTGCACATTCCTTCTAGATTACAAGATGTAATAAAGCTAAAAAAGAAGCAAGGTACCTAAAAATGAAGTACCACAGCTCCTTAAATGTAGATCTTTGTTGGACACACACATTTTCCAGAAGATGAATTGGAATAATAAGTGACATTACAGTCAAGTAGGGTGCTTTCTGGAGCCATCCTACTGCTAAAGGTAACTTCAACAAAAGAGTTTAAAATCATAAATCAGGTANACAACTATTGAGGAATGGAATAAATATTTTGGCACTATGACTTTGAAATTTCAGTGAAGACTTAGAAATGAAGATTAAACAAAATACAATCCAAAATGAAACAAAAATATGTGCTTTATTTCAAACTTTCTTTTGAACATATATTAGAGTGACCTTTTTTGTAGAATTACTTGGGTTTTATGATACCCTATATTTTGTATATAACTGTTCCAGTAAACTCTGTTGTGCAAAATCAGCTTATTGTAGTACATTCTATAACTCAAAAAATTTCCACCTGAAAGTGCAACCGACTCCTTAGTTTGAAGGATGGTTGTAATGAAAAGAACCTTTGAAGAATTATTTTTAAATAATCTCCTCACCCCCTTTCTGCTATTAATCATGTAGATTAAAATATACTTCTATTAAAAGAGCATCACATCATACTCACTTGTACGTCCAACACAACTTCATTAGACTATAGACTTCTATCGGGCAGACTTCAGGACGTTCCATTCGTTCACCTCTTTCAATCATCTGTGCAACTTCACCACCTTTCATTCCCTGAAACAAGGTGACCAGAACAGTCAGTCAGCCAAGTTGCAAGTGATTACAGTAGACACGCTAGTATAAATGAAATAGAGGTGTGGAATTGATTTTTGGGGTGTAATTTGACTTGTTTGTTGCAACAACTCTTTTTAGATAGGAAAAGGCACTGGTTCAAATTTGATCTGATTTTACAGAAGAAAAAATGGCCAGACATAATCACTCACCTTATATGGTTTTTGCCCATATGAGAAGGCTTCCCACATTAAAACCCCAAAGCTCCAGACATCGCTTTTGCTAGAAAATTTGTAGAAATTCATGCATTCTGGAGCATACCACTTGACTGGCCATTTTCCATGACTTTGTGCCTAAAGTATGTTATAACAGAAAGTTAAAAAAGCAGACTAGAGACAAGGATAAGTAGTAAATACCACTAGAATGCATGTAAGACAAGTTAACTTAGATCTGCACACATCTGAACTAAGTAACATAACACTTCCGATGTACTTAGCTTTAGAGAGAATGGGTGACAGCCCTTCCAAAAGTATTACAAAATTATTTCTAATCTTTCACTTTCAAAATATGCGCTGAAAGAAAATCTATGGTAAAAGAAAGCTTAGCCAAATGACGTGGAGTCATGTTTTAGTAGCATTTAATTTAAAGTTCCTCTTTAAAATTAGTTTTCTCATTTAGGCTCTCCACAGAGTGTAAGAGGTACATACCCAGACACTTGAAGTTGATACTCTATTTCCAAGCACAGTGACTGCCTTGTGGCAAATGGTGGTTTGATTAAATTATGCCATAACACATAACATGACATACAACCACTCCAGTGTCAGGCTATCCTAGCACAATACTCGGTCTAGCAATAGAACACCATACCATCCTGTGGAGTTGCAAAGGCAATGGACCTTTGATACTAATCCTCAAGTGTCTGAGACAGAGACTGACAAGTATCTCTGGCTAGGCTAGTGGCAGTGATTTAAGATACCTTCTCTGAGAGCAGTTATTCCTATAAGAAGGTCATCACAAGGGAGCATATGCTCTCTTCTCCTCTGCAGTGTTTCATGATCTGGTTTATTAATTTTAAAAGGCAGAAGGAACAAATAAACTGAACTGCACAACTGATATATCAGAAAAAAAGAAAGGATGCAGACATGACTACCGTCTTTATCTCCCACCTCTTACCTTATTATACGTGATAGTTATTTTAATCCCTCTAGCTGTACTGATGTCCAATGAATTTAAACCAAACTAAACAAATTTTGCTTAGGTTAATTCATTATTTACCCATGGTATTCTTTCACTGTCCCATCCCTCTCCCCCCAGTGCAGTTCTGCGAGTCAATAATTCAGTACGTTAGCCTACATTTTCCTTGGATATGGTGAGAACCATTCCGCAACCATTCTTCCACTGTAAATTTCAGACTTCTAATGGCAAGTTTACCAAAAGTAAGTTAAAGTAGGCAAGTAAAAGAAGGGATTACCTTTTTCCTCCCTACTTATCTCCTAATGTTAATCATATATTTTGAAAATTGGTAACCTAATATCAGGCTATAAAATAATGGATGATACATATATTTGCAATTTTCAACTAGCAAAACCGACTGCATTTCAACTGAAAATAACCTTATCAAGCTATGCTACTACACAGCTTTCATGTCTTGTTCAAAACTTACCTTATAATAATTTTCGTCAGCACTAAGAGCTTTAGAAAGTCCAAAGTCACTAATTTTGGCATAATGTTGGGTGACTAATAGCACATTCCTTGCAGCCAGATCCCTATGAACAAAGTTATTCTCCTCCAGGTATTTCATCCCCATGGAAACCTGGTGCACCAGCTCTGTTATATTCTTCTCTGTGACATGTCTGAAAATTGTAATTGAATTTTAAAGAGGTCAGTAGTTCATTTTCATGACTTTTCATGGGGTTCAAATACAAACCTTTACTATGAACTTGCCCATGTCATGCTGTGAACCTGATCCACTTACAATTAGCTAAGCTCCAATTAGAAAAGGCAGCCTAGGCTACCTATTCTGGGCAAGATGGTGTGTGATCACATCAATAAATGAGCAATTGAAGGGTAAGTGAAATTTTTTTTCATTTATTCAAAATACATTATTTTGACAGAAATATTTGTCAGTTAGGAGACAAGATAATAATTTGCAGTGAAGGGTAACTACAATCATTAATTATTATACTAATGACATGTCAATTTACAATTGTCCTTAAAGAAAAAATAAAAGAAAGGACCTGTATCTTATGAAATGGAATCAAGGCTTACCCACCTATTTTTTTGCAAAAATCTGTTCAATGGCCCAAGTTCAGCCATTTCCATTACTAACATCCAGGCCTCAGCTTCACATATGCCTATCATTCGGACAATATAAGGGTTGTCCAGTTGCTGCATTACATTTGCTTCTCTCAATAATTCATCCTTTATGGCTGGATCATTACTTTCATTCTTAAGAATTTTTACAGCCACTGGCTTGGCACCCCTGAAAAAAAAAAAATAAATCAAATCCAGTTCTGGGATTATTTGCTGAAAAAGCTGTGTGCTAATGCACACAATTTTCATCTGATATTTCTGTGCACGTAGCACAGATTGTGACAAAAGACAGAATTGACATTCAGAGAAGAAAAAAACCCAACCACAACAGGAACATTTCTCTGTCAAATGCTCAGAAGACAGTTAAGTACAAGAGTGAGAATGAAAAGAACTTGAGAAAATTACAAATTGTCATAAAAATATCTTAAGCAAATGTACTGGGCAAAATTTTCTTGCCTATTCTGGCAAGGATGGCATAAAACTCTTCTGGCAAGAAAAGTTATAAAGAGCTTTTTAAGCACTGAAGTGTTTTGGGGATAAGACTAGAACATGCAGCATTGCAGGACCCCAAGGCAGTGCTCTGAAATCCTGAGGAACTAAGCCTCCCTCTGCAACCTTCAGTTCATACGGCTAACTGATTCACACAGCTAAAGTGTGAAACAAGATTAAAAAATACACAAACTGAGATGAGCCCTTCAAATCACTATATACTATACTATACTATAAAAATAAAAATCCTTCCTGTCTCTGAAAAACCTCGGTTAAAGAAATGCCCCCAAGCTTCAAATGATGAGAGTGTATACATCAGCAGTCCATGCACATAAACAACATACCAGTAACATTTTCCTATGAAAATTCATGAGCATTCAGGTACAAACAGGGTCTGTTCCTATTGGCATTACATTATAAAAGTGGTCACAACATGTTTTGTCTCCTTGAAAACCAACATTCCAGCTTCAGGGAACTGGTATTTATTAAGCCAAAAAAATCTCTTTGCTACACGTAAACTGTCCATGGCACTGCACACTATTTCTGAAAGAGATGCTGTGCAGATGGGTAATATTGTGTAGGACAACTGCCCATACAAACCATACACGAAGGCGGTGGACTTCCATGTCAGGAAAGTCAATAGTCATATGAAACACCTCTGCACTTTACAAAGGAAAATGAATGCATAAGTGTAAGAACAATGAGAGAAATTGGTGAATATTAGCCCAAATTACTCAGGCATAGTCTGTCCTCCAAATGACATGCAAGATTACTGCTGCTCCAAAAAATAAAGGCTAGACCTTTTACGTATTAGACACAATGAAAATAGAAGGAAACACTTACTTTTTCATCTTATAGAACCCTTTCTTTACAGTACCAAAGTTGCCAGAGCCAAGTTCACCTTCCTCCAAGGTTAACAATTTCCTGTCAAGAGTGACATTTTTTGGTTTAATTTCATCTGGATCAGCATATGGACTTTCATAGACCTCAGTATCCATGGGTAAGGCCTCTCTCTGATCACCTGCAGATCAAACAACAAAAAATATGGACAAGATTTTAGACATTTTTGCCGACACAGCTAATATATTTACCTTTTCTATGTTCAAAATAATCACTGTATTTGACTTATAAGTGCGTTATAAAGAAACCACGTATGGTCCATCCATATGCACTTTAGAACACCCCAAAAAACATGACTTCCACCTAGCAACATGCTCTAACTACTGAACATTTGTGCAATGTGAAACCAGGATGTTCCTTGACAGAAGGAGAGTTAAAGTTTGGCCCTTCTCCTTAGTACTTCCCATTTAGTTACTTCAGACTATTCTTCACTCAGAATGTTTCCTTATAAGTACTTCATTCTCAGGCACCTCATTTTAATTGCATTTTACTTGGCGCTGTGGATGTAACAGGGCAGAATTGTTTTTATGAAATGTGAGGATATGGCGTTTTTACAATCAGGGAAGCAACTGGTGACATCTGGCAGTTTCAGCTACTGGGCTTGAGTTATGATAAGTGGCTATACCAATACCTAACAGGGTGTGAAACACTTGCAAGAAAAAAAAGAAATATGGATTGAGAGAGACTTCTGCCACAAAGAAGAAAATTGTACTAATTATATAAATCACTCTGCCTACCTCTTTCTGCGTCTGTAAGACCTCTTTTCCTCTGCAGCACATAAGGATTAAAAGGCGCTTCTTCAGGTGGGTGTCCAATAGTTGACTGAAGCTACAGCACACAAATAGAATTTTTCTGTTTAACAACGAACAGGTAAGATAAAAGCTTTTTCCCCCTGCAAGAATTTAAGGCCTAATGATTGAAAGAGACACATAGACGAGAATCAGAAAGTAAGAAAGGGACCCAAAAGAGTTTATTTCATTCTGAAGATTATTGCTAAAGCAAATATCCAGGCCAAATGAAACATACACTGCTAAAGCATAAAAAGATATTCCAAGTATTTCAGAGCATTAGATATGAGAGAATTAACTGTAATGGGTCATGCACAAATCTTATTTTGCAGATATTAAATTTACATGCTCTTTTCAAATCTGCCTTGTAACACAAGTAGTCATAAGGACTTCTCTTTAATCTGTCCTTCCTCCCTCTCCAAGTTATCTCTCCCCTTATCTAGGCCATAGAGAAATTGCTAGCACAAATAATACAACAAAAAGCAATTCACTTTTTCTCCTGTGGATATTACAGAGTGACTCCATTTTAAAGAAGTTGAAGAAATAGAAGTAAAAGGTTATTATTTTAATAGGCTTGTGTAACATCAGGAACAAACAATATCCACCAGATACTGGGCCAGTCTGTCTTCTCTGAGAATGATGAAAATTATTTAATTAATTGGCATCTGGTTTAACCACAATCCCTCTGCCTTTATTCTTGTCAGAGATATAATGTGGAGTACACAAAGCATCCTAACAGAAACACAGTGTGTTTTGGAGCTTCTTGGCTGAAAGACGAGTCTGGCCTGATAAAATATACATGCTGTCTTCTGTCTGTGAGCTGTCGGGAACATGGAATTACAGAACTTATTTCTGCAGTTTAGTCCCTTTTCTTTCTTAATGTAGAATTTTACTCCACTTATTAATGATCTAACCCTCCTAAGATGGTGTTTTAAAATGAAAAATTCAAATATTGACACAAACTTGCTCAGCTCAAATAGGAATAAAAGGTTGTCCTAGTTATAGTGGCTGGGACCAGTTTATCACTGTGGGAATGTAACTGGAACTGTGTATTCCATACCCTCTCTGCCATTTATCATGAACTGTTAACGATGCATTGTTTGCAACAGCTGCCCAGGACACACCTGACACCTTGGGCTATGGACTGGGTGCATGGGAAAACAGAGATAAGAACGTTCCCTGTCTTCACACCAATGATTCAGGTGTGATAACTCCCCTCCAGGAGTCATTAACACCTTCACATCCAACCTGAGGGGTCATGTCTGCTAATGGGCCATCAAGTAGACCAAAAATATCCTGTGACTCACTGAGTAAATTGCCCATTGTGAAAACCCTCACCCTGGGAGAGGTACTGGGTGTTCCTATCTGAACTGAAGCATATATAAGCTTGGGGTTTTGGAACTTGAGGCACTCACTCACTCGTCAGACTGAGAGGAGGACCAGAACCTCAACAGGACTGCAACTACCACTCTCAACCAGACTGCGACCACCAACCTTCTGGAAGAAAAACAGGTTTTCCTTTTTTTCTTTTTGCTTTGGACTCAGGGGACCACGTGGTGCTCAGCACAGGGGCTGGTGAGCACCATACTGTTTGTGCCCCAGGGGCCTGGGTTGTACAACTGGGTTCTGAGGGCTGAAACCAATTTTCCTTTGTATCAGTGTATCCATTGTAATCTTTTTAATAAATTGTAGTTCTGACTTCTAAACTCTTTTGAGTTGGATTCATTTCTCCTGCCGGTTTACTTTTAAAACCAGCACAAAGGTATATTCCACTTGAAAAACACTGCATAGGGTTATTTTGCAAATATTTGAGTATATAGCTCTTCTACAATAGGTGTTTTATCATTTGGAAACTGCATTTAGTAGGGAAAACACCTGACCTGGGCATTACAGATCTTTAAATCCTAATGAAGTCATCTACCCAGCTGGATGAAACAGTAAAGATTTCACTATATAGATTTTACAGCAAACCATGAATAGGAGGCCACTCTCAGCAAGGTTCTGGCCTTGTGGGTTGTGCACAATGACATCAGGCATGGTAAGGGTAGTGTTTCTGACTCAGTCTTGGGAACAGTGTGAAAGGTCATTTGCTGTCAGGGCTGTCAAGCCCTGAGACAGTTCTGGGATAGGTCAGGGAACAAACTGACTGCGGTACCAATCTCAAGAACAAGAGAAGCAAAGGAAAGTATAAAACAAGATCCTCAACTCTAGTTTTGTTTTTCCAGGCTGATGGACCTTGCCAGGTTTGCAAGATAAGAACTCTGTTTCCAAGACCTATGTCACTCTACTTCACACTGGTCATTTACTAACACAAAAATCCTACTAGGATTGGAACTCAACCATAAATATATCAATATGGGCTGGTAGTTTCACTGTAAGTAGGACAGTTTTTTCCTACACTGAAGGCATGTATAGGAAAATGCTTACATTTGGTGAAAAAGGTTAATCATCTTTTGCAAAGCAAAACCAAATTGGGTAGAATTATACTTCCTGATTCCACAGTGATTTTATTTTGTGCATTTCATAGATCTTGAATTGCTTCAGAATGCATCAAGAATACCTAAGGATTTTTATCTTGTTGCTTGGTACTATAACCCACTCAGTATTACTACTAAGAAGTGATTGTAGTCCCACTGGATAGCTTCCTGGATGTATTCTTGCTTCCTACATTAACAATAGTTATACTTTAAAAGGGAGATACTTTTACATTCCAAAAGTTATTTGGAGGCAATTAAGTGAGTGGATACAAAGCAATATGGTCTGACCTGTTGTTAGACAGATACAAGTGCAAAGGAAACAGGTACAACTTGCCACATTGCATACATTTATGGAACTCCGTGAAGCCTTCAAATGACCCATAGTACATCCCTCCCTTAAAACACTGAAACATTTTCTGTAGTCACAACTAGGTAAAGTCACACTGGTATAGCTGTAGCTCCAAGCTAGTTAAATATTCCTGACTCTAAGTCTCAAGTTATGAATTGGTGTACTTTGAACTGGCCAAACATAATTTATATACATCAAATTAATACATCTCAAGAATTCATTCACCAGTGAAGAACAGTTGGCAAAAATACAGCTCTGGTCAAGACATAGTTGAGTCCTCAAGTGGAACATATAGAGATGTTTCCCCTCTTTGTTATTCAAGAACAAAATAAAAGAATTAAGAAGGATTGGATGCTCTTGCTCAGGAACTGCATTATAAAATAACTCAAAAAGAGCCCATCAGTTCTGTGCTTGTAAATAAAGCTCTTTAGCTGTGAATTGGAAATCACAGTGAGTTCTCTTTCTAAGAGAGCTGCTAATGTTTCAAGGGATAATGTCTTATGTATCATTAGTGTTATCTTGATTAACTAATAAAAATGTATGTGTAGAATGTCATTTCTCATTGTTGCAGATCAATTAAATAGTTTGGTAATGTCTTTTTCACTTATACTGCTTCCTTCCTCTCCAGAAGGAAACAGGAGACCTGGCTACCCTGAACAAGGAAATGGCTGAGGTTCTCAGTGACTGCCATGCCTCAGTCTTCAACTGCAGGTGCTCCAGCCATGCTGCACAAGTTGAGAAAGACAAATACAGGGACTGGGAGAATATGCACAAGCCCATGGGAACTGATGAGACTCAACCAAGAGTCCTCAGGGAGCTGGCAGACAGAGTTTCTAAGCCACTATCCATAATCTTTGAAAAAATCATGGCAGTCAGGTCAAGTCTACGATGACCGGAAAAAGGGAAATATGAGCCCCGTTTTCAAAAAGGGGAAAGTGGAAGACCTGGGGAACTACAGACCAGTCAGTGTCATCTCTGTGCCGGGCAAGACCATGGAGCAGATTCTCCTGAAAGCCTTGTTAAGGCAGATGGAAACCAGTGAGGCATTTGGTCACAACCAACAAGGCTTTACAAAGGAGAAATCATGCCTGACAAATCTGATGACTATCTATAACAGCTCTGCAGCACTGGTGGATGGGGCAGAGCCAGTGATATTATCTACCTGGACTTACTAAAAGAGTCCCACATGGTATCCTTGTCTCTAAATTGGAGAGACATGGATTTGATGGAATGAACACTCAGTGCATAAAGAACTGGATGGATGGTCGCAAATAGCTGTGGTCAGTGGCTCACTGTCCACATGGAGATCAGTGAAGAGCGGTGTCTTTCAGGGGTCAGGACCAATACTGTTCAACATTGTCCGTGACATGGACAGTGGGATTGAGTGCACTGCCAGCAAGTTTGTTCATAACACCAAGCTGTGTGGTGCAGTCGACACACCGGAGGGAAGGGCTGCCACTGAGAGGGACCTTTCCATGCTTGAGAGATGGGCCTGTGCAAATCTCATGAAGTTCAACAAAGAGAATTGCAAGGCCCTACATATGGGTCATAGCAATCACAGGCACACCTACAGGGTGGGCAGAGAATTGATCAAGAACAGTCCTGCAGAGAACGACTTGGAGGTGATGGTTGATGAAAATCTCAACATGAACTGTCTGTATGTGCTCAGAGCCCAGAAAGCCAACTGCATCCTGGGCTGCACCAAAGGAGCGTGACCAGCAGGTCAAGGGGGTGATTCTGCCCCTCTGTCCTGCTTGTGAGACCCACCTGGAGCACTGTGTACAGTTCTGTTGCTCCCAGCCTAAAAAGGACATGGAACTGTTGGAGCAAGCCCAGAGGACAGCCACAAAATTCGTAAGAGGACTGGAGTGCCTCTCCTATGAAGACAGGCTGAAAAATGTGCAGCTGTTCACTCTGGAGAAGAGAAGGTTGCATGGAGACCTCACAGCAAACTCCCAGTACCTGAAGGGAGACCTACAGGGAAGTCAGAGAGGGACTCTTCATAGGAACTGTAGTGATAGGTCAAGGAGTAATGGGTATTAATTGAAAGAGGGGAAATTTAGGTTGGATATTAAGAAGAAATACTTTTCTCTGAGGGTGGTGAAACATTGAACAGGCTGTTCAGAGAGGCTGTGGCAGATCCAACCCTGTCAGTGTTCAAACCCAGATGGGATAAGGCCTTGAGCAATCTGGTCTAGTGGGAGATGTCCCTGCCCATGGCAGATGGGGCTGGGACTAGATGATCTTTAAAGGTCCCTTCCAAACCTTAACATTTCTTTGATGCTATGATTTCTGGTTGAACTGCAATTAAATATTTAATTTAATAATATGCACATTTTCAGCTCATATTAGTAACCTGGAAATATTGTACAGTACTCAGAAAATCTAAAATATTTTTCTTAAGTTCTGCCAGTCATGTAATCATGGTATGCAGCACCCTACATGCTTCAAATAGG
>VWZG01009787.1:19948-31537 GCA_013396735.1 Grallaria varia | reverse complement strand
AGGACAGATTTTGGTTGCATAATTTCTAATTATTTAAAAGGGTGCCTGATTTCCAGAAGTGAAGGTATGAGAATGGTTATTCACAGACCTATAAGGACTCAACAGTATTGAAATAAATGTAACAGCCTAATATTTTTTTCTGTAGTGTGGGACAACATCAAGATGATGACCTCGATGATTAAGCCCTTTAGGGAAACAACTAAATTAAACTCTATTTCAGATGAGATAAACTACATTTGAACAGGGTAATGTTATGTAATTCTGTGTATGTGCCCCACCTTGGGTGGTTCCTTTAATCAATGGACTCTAAGAACTTAGGCAATTATAATAACAGATTGGCTTGCTCAGTCTTCATGGAGTTGATGAAAGAATCATGCCTAAGTCACTGCACAAGGAATCAAACCCTTGTACAAAATCTGATGTTAACAGCACACACTAAATATGATAATAAATATAACCTCCATTTCTGCTTCAGCCACCAGATTCTCAAAGCGAACAATGTAATCAATGCAGTATCTCTCCTCCTAGGGTTGATACAATCACTAGAGAACATGATCATCAATGAGGCATTTTGCCTATGAAAAATACTGGGTTTTTTCACATACATTATATGTATAAAAGAAGTTCATGAATTTAAATGATTACTAGAACATGCAATACAGTGATGAAAGCAATACCATGCTAGAATATGTTAAGCTTCTTTTCAACTCACTGTTTATATCCCTTGAAAAACAAACTCACAGCTGCAATAATATAAAAGAATTAGGAACCCCAGAGCAGTATGTGCCTGTAAGCCTTCTTAAATAAATGCTATTGCCATATCACCACATACTCTTACCTTGGGAAGTGTTCCAGAAGCAGAAGGATGAGTATTAAAACTAAAATTATCTGTAAAAGAATCAAATATAGAATAATACTGAGCAAGATGAGAAATTTGAGTAAAAATTCAGAATTTTACATAGGGAACCAACTTTCTAGTTTTTACATCACATTATAGTGTCTCTCTTGGACTATCTTCTTTGGTTTTGTCTCTTATATGCAGCAGACTCTGGTACCAACTGGCTCAGAGACAAAAGTATGGGCAGTGTCTAAATGATTCAAAGGAGCAGGAAAAGTACAGGCAGAAAAAGTATGTAATAATTTAAAGAAGTGGAAAAATCAAAAATTAAGGGTTGGACTTGATGATATTTAATATATTTTTCCAACCTATATGATTCTATGATTCTATTCTATTATTCTATACCCTCTCACATGGCATTGGTACCCAGTTAGAATTACAGAAGAAGGCCTTAGAGAGAGAACACCACTTCTGCAAAAGTACAAGTTAGACAAAAAACAGTCAGAAACATCTCTGTTCCCCTTTCAGTCAGGGCAAGAGGGAGGACAAAGTCTCTGTGGTATGACATGACTTTAAAGAAGAAACAGGATAAAAAGCATACTGAACCTCAGGACACTTGCTCCCACCTCTTCTCCTCCCTTCCCCCTAATTATCAAGGAATGCCTCTCTGACCCCCATTTCCAGGAGCTGGTGCAGCCAATCCCTTGTTCTGCCCTGCTCTCCCCAACATCGGAAGTAACTCTTCATCTGCCAGCAACTCCCCTGCTGGGTGCACCCCACCTGAATGCCTGCAGCAGCACTGCTGACGTGCCTGCTTCAGCATTTGGAGAAAGGACCACTGGAGCACTGTTGAGAAGACCACTTTGTTCGTGTGTATGGTTCAAGTAACACGTGCCGCCACTTAGAGCAGCACAGCACATTTCAGATCCAACATTAATTTGAATTGGTAGCCTGAAGCTACAGGCTCTGCATCCATCATGCATGGTCTGGCAGATATTAACTCATTTGAATAGCAGAATATCTGCACTCACCTGCATGGCAAGTGGACAAATGCACACATCTTTATCACAATTACCATAGCTGTTTATATACATAGAAATAATGGAATAACTCACCATTTTCTGAGCCAAGTTGTGGACAAGGAATGGTAAGAACCCTTAAAAGTCCATCTGGTTTGTATGAATAATGCTCAACTAACTAACAGAACAAGAGGGGAGAAAGAAAAAAGCAAGAATGAGACAAAGAAATATGAAAAGGTAAGGATGGTACAATTAAATACATTGTCTCTTCAGGACTGTGTGCATATACACAATCATTGCTATATGTTACAACATATGACCTGGACATATAGCAGATCTTCACTGCACATGTTCTTATTCCACCTTTACTTCTGTTTAGCAGGGGTGTGTGTTTCTGAAGTAACCTTGTGGATGAACCTGGAATGTGATCCAGGAAATCGATTTGTAAGACTCAGCGTTCCCCACCTGATTTGGCTACTAAACAGCTTTGTAATTTTGAGCAAATAAATTTGGGGGGTTTTTGGGGTTTGGTGTTTTTTTTTTTTGTTTTCTGTTGATTGGTTTTTTAAAATTTTTGAGGTATAATTACAGTGTGAGAATTGTCCCAATACACAATGCTTTCTTTGGATCTCAAAGTCACAATGAGATATCTGCAGTTAATACATGTATAGCAACAATAGTTGTGGCCGTTTGTGCTTTGATTGTCCTCTCCACGTCATTTTGATATAGACTTGTTACTTCTATTTTCACTTCAGTGCACTTGGGTATAAACGAGACATTCTGTGAGTGTAAGACTTGCAGACATGTTCAAAAAAATTGTAAGATAGTACAACTGCTTTTAAACTTCCAGTGACACCAGGGAATAAATACACAGGACATTTATAAAAAGGCTAAGAATTAATATATGCAAGCAAAGAATCATATTTTAGATTTGTGAGTCACTTTACTTGTTTTAATGGATTTTTAGCAAGAGGACATACAAGATTTCTGCAGGGGTTTCAATTCCCTTAGTATTTTTAATTTACACAGTCATTTTACCAGTATTCAATTTTAGTATCACCATGGTACAGTCAACTATGCACTTCTTAGTTGCTTAATCTTTACCAGGGTTCAGACATATTTTGGTGGTAAGCCTCAGCAAACTAAGCTTTTTCAGACTTAGAGGTAGAGAATTTCAGAGCTAAAGATTGCATTATGTGTACAGCATCTTAAATAATTCCATTTGTAATTTCTAGAATTCTGTTTGCTGCTGTCATAAAGGAGACTAACACAAGACTATATCAGGCATTATTGAATATGGTCACTTCCAAATGTAAAAGGACTTCCATTCTAGAGAATGTTCAGTTAACTGAATAATTAATTACACCATTTTTTAACTCAGCTAGGCTGCAACATGACATTTAAATATGATTAAAGTCTCTACATGCACATAGGCTTTCTACATGAACATATATTTTTTTCAAGTATAGAAACCACACAAAGTTGAAAACAAGACAAATAACCTGCCAAAGCTTGTTGACTTTAGCCAGAGTATTGTCACATGGTAAAATAAAACAAAGCTGCCTTAGTCTGTTATATGGAAATGTGATGACAGATATCTACATGATACAAATTTAACAGACCTGCCAGAGGGTGTCAAATCTTTTTCCATCTGGTATGGAGAGCTTTCCTGTCTTATCTCTGTCAATACGGTAATGCAGTACTTTTCCATCATTCAGGAGACATAGGGCATAGGAACCATTGCTGTCCCTTTCTCGGATACTGTAGGAATAAAATTTTCAAGGTTACACTCTACTAGGAATGAGCGCTCTTTTTTAGCTTTTCTCAAAGTCTCTGAATTAAAAAAAGAAAACAACAAAACCAGCACTGCAACTTCTGGAGACATTTTGTTAAGGCTTTAATTTATTTCTTCATGTAATTTCTTCTCAGATAAATTCCCTGAAGTTTCCCTTCTTTTTTCCAAAATGCAACAGATGAAAACAGAAAATACATGATGTAAGGCTCTTTGTTAGATAGCTACACTGCATAAGCACACTCTGAGCAAGTACGCATTTGAAAGATTCTGAAATGTTGGTGTGCTTCTTTTATATCTTTTACTTTGAAATAAAGAGATTACAGTAAGAGCAGGAAAAAAAAACAACACTAGAAGAAGATAAACAACTTCGGATGGTATTGGAATGTATATATCTAAACTTCACCACGGAAAGATCATGGAATGTAATATAACAACTTTTTCTAGAATTCATAGGTAGCCAGGATGAATTCCTTCTTCCAGAAGACGTGTAAGCACCATCTGAGATGCCTGCAAAGTGTGGCAGAGTTGTTTTACGTGTACTCAGGGCTGGCTGACACTGAGACCCGCATATTCTGGTGACTGGACCCAGAGTACATAGGAATTTGCCACTAGCTCCATCACAGCCAGTGCAGCTGACTTTTTCTTTTAGTTTGAGTTGTCTATGTGCACTTACTGCTGACAGCGAGACAGCAATAGTTAGACTAAAACTGTCTGGTTCCAGATTCTGAAAAATACAGATTCTGCAACAGTGAAATACATCTTGTTACCATGTACACAGAAATCTACTCAGTCTCCCTTGAATTTCTGAACCACCCTGAAAAGAAATAGAGCAGTATATGTTAAGATGGCAAGAAGCTTTGCTGGTGCAACAACAGTACTTGTTATCATATTTCAAAAGATTGCAGAGGCAAGTATTAAACTATGTTCTCAGCTAACTCACTCAAGGCTGTAGTAAAACTGTGTTTTGCCTGAACACTCATAAGCCTATTTTTTTCAAGTAGAGTAATTCTTGTTGCCTAAGATGTGAACACGACACTGGCTAAAGGAAAAGGGAAGTAGGGTCAATTTTTTTGTTTTCTGAAACCGAAGTAGCTTGCCTAAGTCTCTAAAGCAAATTGAAACACACTGTGGTTTTTCATGACAGGTATTTTCTCAGCATGTTGATTTCCTGTGCTGACTGACCAGTGAAGAGCAACAGGGTCTGTAAGATGAAGAGTGACTTTTATATTGTCTTCCTCTGACTTGCTCTAAGCAAATAAGGCTTAGAAAAATATTTTCAGAATAGAGGGCATTTTTTCTAAAACACAAACATATGGTATTCCATTGCAATCAGACTTCTACTCAGACTAGAGCACAAATAAGACTATAAAAATGCAATGGATTGCTTCCCAGTAACAAATGTCCTTCATGTTTTCTGTGAGGAAATGGTGGCCCTAGTGTGGTGGGTCTGGCCGGGCCAGGATTTGTTTCCCCATAGGAGCCCTCACAGTGCTGTGCTCTGCATTGGTGTTGATAACACACCCATATTTTGGCTACCACTGAGTACAGCACTCACTGTTCGGTCAAGGGCAAGATCCTGGGAGGGGACACAAATAGGCCAGCTCACCCACACTGACCAAGGGGATTTTCCATACCGTATGATGTCAACCCAGATATAAAAACTGGGGCAAGAAGCAGGAAGGGGAGGCACTCATTGTCTCTGATGGCTGCCTGCTGACATCTGACACATGTGTAGGGGCCCTACTTCCCAGAGACGTGGCCAACCATCGCTGCCCATGGGAAGTAGAGATTAGTTGCTGCTTCTGCTTTGCATACGTGCACCCTGCTTTTGCTTTTGCTTTTTGTGGAAATATAAACTGCCTTATTGCAACCCATGATTTGTGCTGGTTCTGTTGTTTCCACCTTTATTCTCTCCCCTGTCCAGCTGGGAAGGGGAGTGATAGAGCGGCTGGGTGGGCACCTGGCATTCTGCCCAGGTGAACTGTGAAACTGATTCTCATTTGTAAGAGTTGTTACTATCCCTAGAAGCATTGTAAATATTTCTTGAGAGCAGAGTCCTCATTTCTAAAGACCGTGACACAGATCCAAACAACTTCATCACTATTTAGTGCAGGATTTAAGCAGAGTTCAGGTTTCTAAGGTTGTAGGTGCATTTCTGATCTTTTCCTTCACCCAACACAACAGCTACATAACTCTGAAGATATCTGCAGTTCACAGTCAGGGCAACTTCTGTCAGATAGCTCTATCACCCCACATGCTAAAAAAAAAAAGTCCATTCTAACGCTTATGACTGACCACAGGGTCCAGAGGGAGCCTTGTTCTCATGGGGTTACAGAGCAGAAGTTTTTAAACCATCGTCAGCCAGCTCCAGCACAACCTGGATCTTAAAAAAAAACCCCAAAACCCAGAGCTACTACCATCTTCACAAACATGTCTGAAGAGCGCAAGTATCAAACACATTGACGCAACAGCCTAAGTCTTAGTTTTGGCTACCAGATCCCTTACTGGTCCTGTTGCCCGAAACAACAAAACACAAACCGACAGAGTGCCAGTTTATGCGGTGCTTTATTAGGGCCCGGGGACCTGAGGACTAATGTCCCAAGTCAGGATCCCAAAGACCCACATGTTGAGTGATTCTTTTATATTCTCTAACAAACAAGGCTACATGATCAAAGCAAATATTTTTGGGTTATACATTAAAGTTATATGATTAAGACAAATATTCCAGTTATACATACATCATCTCGAACACAATCAACCATTAACCCTCCCGCCATAAATCTGCCCCACCAACCTAACTCTAAACATTGTGTAACTAACTCCCACCAGCAAAACATATCCTATCTCTAGTTACAACCCTCCCTGCACCTGGTTCTGCATGCTTGACTTAATCCTTTGGTCATTGTTTTTCCTTCATCAGCACATTGCTACTTTTACGGGTCCCAACTTGTTCCCTGGCAGGGGCTCCTTCGGGCCTACCTTATGAAGCAGCGTTGACTAAACTACTACTAATGCTATATTTACTGCAACAGTCCAAAATGCACCCTCACAAAAGTTATTGTCACAATCCAAATCAAAATCTTCTACTGCCTTTGGTGACATGGATTGCTATAAGCCATGTTTAACAACGCCATTTTTTTTTTGAAGACTGCGATACAGGCTTTCTGCGTTAGACCAAGCCTCCAGAACTGGAGCTGGGTAACAATATTCAGTAACTCACAGTTACTGTAAAATACAGAATCGAAGAAAAAGGCTGTTCAAATTTGAAGGCAATAAACTGAAACCTCTTTGAAAGGAAATCAAAGTTTTCACATCTTCTTGACAGTGCTGCCTGTATTACCCAGGATCTTTACATCAGATTTGGGCATTCCCGTTATATATAGAACTTTCCTTCTATGAAAAAGAACGTTGAGAAAAAATTTCAGAATTCCCAATGCACACTCTGTTTTAATTTGCTTTGAAATTAAACACAATAGTCATTGCTGTTCAATACAAACTTATAACAAAAAGTCTTCATTTTAAAAAGCGATTTGTTTTTTTTAAAGAAAAAACAAGGAAGGAAGCCAGCATTGAAATATCACCTAGTCTTCCATTACATGCTATTGCAGAGAATTGCAAATATACATAAGAAAATAAAAAGATAATAAGCACCTGTAAATAAAAAATATTGCCCTTTCATCCACTGAAATTAATCAGAAACATGAACAATTTTGTTGAGAAAAAGGTTGAATTCGCAGATCTTTCAGAGAAGTGCCAGGTTACCTAGATTTTTATGACATACCTTTTGAAAACAATAGAAGAAGGAAAGTAAAAACTCAAACTGTCACTTGATGCAATGGAAAGAAGTTTAGGTATTGATTTTATATTTCATGCAATCTAAGTTTGAGGGTTTTTTTATGTTTTTGTGACTGTAACCCAGATTGCAGCCGATAACTATTTAGAGTATCATTACAGACAGTGTAAACAGCTATCCATTCCCTCCTTTGGTAAAGTCTATTTTTATTTGGAAACAAAAAGTCCCAGTCTTTTTCTGCTTCCATCTGAAAAACAAATGATCTCTCTCTTTCTAAAGGAAAATATCCCTGAGGGCAAAACCAATAAATTGTTCTTACAGCATGCCTCATTGACTATGTAGAAAGAAACAGAAGTTGCAGCCTTTTACAATGGAGAATAATGAAGAAAATAAAGGAGCAAAATGCTTATTTTAGGAATGGTGTGAAATAATTCTTGCTCCTGAATCCAAGGGTATGCTAAAGTTTATTCTTGGCTTTGCTTTGCCTTCTCAGCAATAACGGCTTTTTTGATGCCAGAGATACTGACATTCCCCATTGCTGATCAAGATCCAGCCACTCCCTGGTTCTCTGCCCTTATGACCATCACTCTGATAATGCTATTAACAACATGGCTACTCATTATCACTTTAAAGATCTGCTGCATAATGCACATGTTCCAAATTTTAGGGCAATAAGGAATGAACCTGGTGCCATCTGTAAAAGAGTTATGTAAAGGACAAAATGGATTGGTCTTCATTTCGTCTCCCTTGTTCGTAACACGTTCAAAGCATGTCTGCATACTACAGAATTTAGGAGATAGTTCATCCTCATACTATTGCTATCTACAATGGAATCTAAAAATTCATCTCCTGATAAGGCTGCTGTGCAGTTACAAAACACTTTTGGGAGGATTCCATTACATTAGTCTATTTAGCAGTCTTCACTCAGCCAGCAAAACACTCTCTGCTGCTGAAGCACACGAAGTAGAGCCAGCCTTGAGAGGCCACAGCCCTGCTGAAGTGGCACTCAATTATGTACCTAACTGATGTTCAGTAAACTGCTTCCCAAAGAGTTGTGAGCACTATCCAAGCCGCTGTGGAGCAGAAGATGGCACTCTTAGAAACATGGTTCACTGTCTGCATTCTATCTTGCAAAATTTTTGTGGTCCTCTAAGCCTAGCAACTGCTTGGCACTTCGAAGATGAATTTCATCAATAATTAATATCCCTGAATTAAGGTCACATTTAGTAAGATTATATTCACCTTGTTTGATGTCAACAATGTTCAGTTCCATTTATGGATACAAACTGAATACTGATAGAATCATTAAAAGAATACTCTACAAAGTCACATAAATCTCCTAGCTCAGTATGCACTCCAGTAGTGGGAAAGTTCTAGAATTAGGCAATAAGATTAGGGTAAATATAGACTGCTGCGTATAGCAGAAAGAGAAGGTTTTGGTCAGAAAAAAGGCAAAAACCTGTTACAGACAACTGCACTTCAAAACTTGTTATTTTGAAATGTTGTTACTAGTGCTAACCATTGTGACATATAAGAGGCAGGTTAGTTTCTAGATGTCATGGGATGTCATGATGAGTATTGCTGTGAGTCATTCTAATAGTCGAAACTACTTTTGTCCTCTTAAATGATCTCATTGCATACTGAGGACATTCATATGATATTGAAATATTTTTCTACTTTCTTTCTATACAACCCTTCATATTTTATGTGAACTACATACAGCTATGAACCCACATAAAAAGTTTACAGAGACTAAACTGTTAATGCGATGCCTTCACTCACAATTACCCTAATGTTGAATTTTGAAGTTTAACAGTATTTCTGGATATTCTTTATCCTCCTCTAACTTCAGAACTTCTGTTTTTTAACACATATGCAAGATCACATGTTCATATAACTGAAGTGGTCATTACTGATGATAAATCAAGATAAGCCAACACTTACCACATACCAGAGCTGTTTCCTATGTGAAACTGCAGAGAAAACTAACTTTGATAATATTGCTGTTCTGTCACTGTTAGCAAAGTTATAATTTATTTTTAAACTGGTACACATATGTGTGCAGTCACATAGGTAATATTAACAATATCATAAATATTGTGTGATACATTTTAAATAAAAATACTACAATATTAATAACCATATTGCCAATATTAATAGTTTGATCTATGATCAATGTGCCTACCTGGCAAAATCTAATAAGCCCCCAAAGTTTGGTCAGGAACTGTCATCCAACACAGAGTACAAAGTAGTATTAATGAATTTAACTGGGCCATAAGACTTAAAGTTCTCTATTTTCAGTTGCCCTTCAAGTCATTTCAGAGATACTTTACTTCTATTCCACTGCTATATTCTTTTCCTCCAAATTTGATGCCAAGTGGCAATCTTACATAAATATTCTTCCTGGAAAAGATGGGCACTACTTCCTATTTCATGTCATTTCATGACATTGTTTCTATGTTTGGGTTTGAAAATAAACTTTGTAGCATTCACATATATACCTCACTGACTTTTCACTCATGACAAATACTTCTAAAAGACCTTTGAAAACATCCATTTAGCTCATAATTTTTACTTGGATGAGTTGCAGTGTTGTCTTTATCATATTATTCATGATATTTTGGATGCGGTCAAGAAGCTTTTCAGCTATTTCCAAAATTAATATATTAAACATAATTCCAGAATTGATAATCTCATAGTGCTGAAAAGCAGTGCTAAAGAAATCTAGACATATGTTCTCATAGAGACTGCTGTACTGGATTTTGTTTCAAGGTGGGTAGGTCAGACAGATAGCAAATTTCTGGTGCAGTGAAGTTTTTGAGACTTGTTAAAAATATACAGGAGTATTCTAGCCTTCTAATATTTATTTTTTTTCCAAAATAAACCATATGATTTTTGTCATGTACAAACATCTCTTTGTGAACATGTGAAGTAGTGCTGGAGTACTTCATCTGATCAAAAATCTAGCTTCCCTCTATGTTCCCAGGTTCCAGTTCCTACCTCAACATGTAAACTTCTCTTAGACCTCGAATGTTTTAAGTTTTACCTTTCAGTCAGCTACCAGGCATGACTATATTGACCGATGTAAGAAAAACAGTCTCTGAGAAGCTACGTGCACAGGCACAAAGTCAGTCTGCAATTCACAGATGTAGAGAATATTCTGAAAAGCACTGCTGCTGGGTAAGTAAAACTGTGTGATACCTGTGCCTGAACTGTAAAATAATGCACTGCTCTCACATGCAACAGTTTTGCTGACACTACTCCAGTTAGCCAGAAATGAGCGGCTTATTTCTCAACACCTTCTGAGCAAACCCGTGTTAGGCAAACCACCGCAGAAAACAACAATCCTCTCTGGATTAGACAGATCTTTTGTTATTTGCAGTGAGCCTTTAGGTCTATGAATCGGAGAGTTAGAATGGCTCAGGAAGGTAAAACAACTGATTTCTGACACAAACGAGCAACAAATTATTTCTCTCGCTGGTCTGGCTACTGAATTATGGGACAAATGAAGTTCTCACCCTGTTTCTTCCCTGAGACTGTAAGAGTAAATGGCAGCCGAGTGGTTTCTAAGCCCTAAACTGGCCAGATAGGAAGTCTGTGAAAGAATCAATCAATGTGCCAGAAAACACCCCATAAATGCAGAACTAACAGTATTGTCCTTAATGAGAGGATCCGAACCCAACACACAAGCAGTTATATATTGATATTATTTAAGCTCGAGAGGCATTTCTTATGGTTTAAACATAACCCTAAAGTTAGAATTGTCTCCTCTATGGATTCACATACCTGAGATGCAAGCAGCCACCTGAGTTCCAGCAAAATTATATGAGATATGGACCCACTGACATAATCAGTCATGTGGGAGAAGGTCTGAATGCTCCCCACCCAGACCACTGAGCATTTCACTGCAGAAACACCTCCTAGGCCATCTTTAAGGAACACAGGAAAGTGGGCAGAAAGATTTTCTATTCGAAACGGTAGGAATGTTTATAGAAGATTAAAAAGAGATCAGTGTTTATAATAGAGCCTGGAAATGTTAAAGTCTGCTAAAAAACCTTACTTCCATACTCCAAAGCCTATCCTTGTTGTTAAGAAATGCTAGTCAATGGATCTTTTTCTTTGGAAAAAAAATTAGTTTAACTTC
>VWZG01009787.1:255-11146 GCA_013396735.1 Grallaria varia | reverse complement strand
AAAAAAAAAAAAAAGGTAAGAGTATGAATCTTTCTCAAAAGACCAAAGAGGAATGTGAAAGGAGTCTTAGGAACTTGTGATTGATCAGTTTACTCATCCATGAGCTAAATGACTGAATTGTAGCAGAAGATCAAAAGCCATATAGTGTTGAAACAGTGTTACAAATAAGCTTCTTATTTGAACAGAATTCAAAGCATTATTCTGTGAGCAATGTATGAAAGTCAAGTTTAGAGCAAATATCTTTTGCACGTATAAGAATGCATAAGGCTCACTGGACAGTGAGACTGATGAAAACATGCATACTGAAACAATTTGTTCTAGGACAGGGTGATATTTTAAGTACCAGCATAACTTCAACAGTTCCCTAGCCATACACAGAAAAACAACAATAATAATAGAACACTGTGAATATGCATTTTTTCTAAAGATCTTATTTGATTTGGCTTCTTATAATCAAGATGTATGCCTCTGAGAAAAGCGCTACAAGTTTTTGTATTACGATTCTTCTCCACATTTTCAACTTACATAACACACTTGAAAATTGAAAGGAATTCAGCATGCATAGAATTAGAAATATACATTTAATGGTGATTTCACATACTATATTAAAAATTTTGGTACTTTCAGGGTTTAAGTAGAATCTTAACAGTATACTCAAAACTGATGTAAACTCTTACATAATTATCACCGAAGTATTATAAACCCATCATTACTGCCTCACTTTTAAAGAAGACAATTACATTTTTATAATATTTTAACAAACACAATGGATTTAAGTTCTAGTTCTATTCTAATTTTTTCACCTCTAAAATCACTTTTCAGTGTGTGTAGGCAACTGAATGGTGGTCTTATTTGATTAATCAGATTATGCAGAAAGGTAAAAAAGCCATTTAAAAGTAAACAGGAAAATTTCATCACTATCCAGACCTTAGGACAGGATCTTTTATAAGAAAATTAAGCAGGAAAAGAGGAATAATACAGTAAATATTTTAGAGTAAGTAATTATGGAAGGGAATGAAGCAGAATATAATTTTCTCAAGTAATTCAAACTAACAAGAACTTGTTCAGGACACTAGAGTGAATTTTCTGACCTACTGGAAAAAATCTGAAATCCTATGTAATTCAGCAAGTAATACTGGTGATTTTTGCAACATCACACTGAAGGGGACATAGCATAGTACTGTTTAAAAGAGAAAATTGACAGACATGGGATCACAAACTTATTTCTTTGAGTATGCTGACTTTCTTCAGGGAAGTGCCCTTCCTGTGAGCTGATTCGTAGGGCAGCATGAATCAGTTTGCAACTACTTTATCTCCAATCAGCTTACAACCTACAGCAAGATTTCCACCACTCATGCTTGGGCTTCCTTCTCCATGTGTTTTCTCCAACTTGTCAATAAGAAGTTTTCCTCATACAATCAAACACACATCTCTGAACTCTGTGTGCTTTAACTGTTGATCTAACCTATGCTGCACTGTTTTTCCCTTATTTCAGACTCTAAAACTATGCTTTCTTTCATCTCCAAAGACTTTCCTGTTGTCCCAAACACTCTCCTGGCCAACGTTGACAGATACATGAAGCATATGTGAGTTTGTAGCAAATTTCACTTTTATTATTTCTTCAATGCTGGTCTCTTTCATTAGCACTTTTATCAGACATACCAGTCTTGGGATGTCAAGTTCTATATTTTACTTTCAGTTTAGTTTCAGAAGCATTTTCTTTCAGATATTTCTGATTTATAGCAATGCTTTTAGGATAACTACGGTGTTTCTGGTAGAGTGTTTAAACACTGAGATTCGTGTAGCTTATTTAAAATGTCTGGGAAAAATGGGCCCAGAAGACTTTTCTGCTGGGGATTTTACATCCTGAATTTAATAACAGCATCAGTGTTAGTGGCCCTGTTAGCAGCTTTCTTAGCTCAAGAGAAAACAATGTTCACTCTTGTTCATATACAACCTCAACACTTTGGCCACATCTGAAAAAAAAGCACTAGCTAAACAGGTGTCATTGGTATTTCATCTGCTAGGTTTAGGTAAAACACCAGTTATTTCCTCTCCTGTATCAAAGAGTCATTCATAAAAATAACTGAAAAAACATAAAAAAAACATCCAAAATTATAATTTGGTTAAAACCCTTGTGATTTTAGAAATATTTTCCTTTGGGTTTACTATCCGCAGAAATTTTAATCTATACTGAGGGCAGATAGATGTTTTCAGCTCCACTGAAACGTGCCAAAAATGCCCTCATTTATTCTAAATTGCATCTGACATTCCAGTATCATCAGATTACTCTAGGCACTCTAGCTATTGAAATATTTCCTGAGGAAATACTACTTTACTTGTCAACACAATTACTGCCCTATCATAACACAAACAGATGCTTCGAAAAAGCACTGCAGCATTCATGTTCTTCTCACGGGTTTCCCATATGAACTTCTGTACTGATCTCATGTGGAGGAACACTGATCACTAAAAACAATTCTTCACTGGTGCTCTCCCTCCCACAGTACCTTTCTTTTAGGACTCTCATGTCTTTGGTAATCTTTTCACGACATAATTTTCCCCTAATAAGGTCTTTTGGCTTTGATCTTTTAAAACACTCAGAATACTACTGAAGGGAAAAAAAAAGGTCAAAAAGCCAGGTGTTCATGGATTCCAATAATTCTTTCCCTAGAAGTAGAAACCCTATGATTTTCACACATATTAAAAAACCCACCAAAACAGCAACAAAACAAAAAGAAAAATAAACACTTTTTTCCCTTTAAAAAAAGAAGAACAAAAATCACTTACACAAAAATATTAACACTTCCTTCTACACCCTCATCATGGTCTGTTAGTCATTCCCTTGCCTCCTTTTCATCTCTTACATTGTCACAAATGCATTTTCTCTGGCTAAATATGCTTCTTGTCAAAATACGCATTTCAACCTTGAGACAGGTGGCATCATTTGTATGAAGACGTGCTCCCTTTTCGACAAAGTACTTGACTGTGGTCGGTCCCTACTAAATCGCCATATAAGTAATGGAAAGCATTCAAGACACTGCAAGTAGACCCCTCTCTAGTCTCTTATTTTCCTGCTGTGGCAGTATGTGAACAAACTTCTTTGGGCACAGAGTTCCACCAATACCAGATGGGGCTCTGTAGTGACTACAGAAGAGTACAAGGATAAATGTTTCTTCCCAATGCTGGCAAAAAAAACCAAACCGAAACAAAACAAGAACCTCGTGGGCTGGAGCACAGTTACAAAAGCATTTCTCAGGCAGCCCAAAACCATTTCTCTATACTTCAGGAACTCCTGAGCTTAGCTACATTATATATATGTAATTCCTTTCTGGTTTTGTTTCAAATTTCTTTCCACAGTAACAGTAAAAAGTAAAACCCCTTTATATACCACAGAGGCTACTATGGTTGCACATCAGGAACTGTGAAGTGAACTTATGAAGTCAGTGAAAACACATGAAGAGGAAACCAAAAAAGTTATCGGCTTACTTGAAAGGAGAATCACTAAAAACAGATGGAACTGCCTACCCAAAGGCTTGGATATTTTCAGGTTAAAAGTTGCAATGACATTAAGTACAACAGCATAGCATATTTCCAAGTAGAATATATTTTCATTTTTACAGCAGAGTTTTTACAGGGACACATACAACAAAACTGTTATGGACAAATAAGCACAGCAAAACCAAGACACATCTAACTTTCAATAAATTTCCCCTCCCAAATTACTCCAAAAATGTCTTTCAAGGTTCAGTACTGTCCATTGTTTTTAAGAATTGACAAAGAAGTTGCCAAACAAAGGAGATCCATCAGAATGTTACACCAACAACACTGCTGAATCAAATTATTCTTCTTTTTCTATGAAGGCAAAACCTGGAGTATCTGCCCAATTTCCAAAGACACACAAAAAAAGAGGAAACTGAAGCCCTGAGCACAGAGCTAGTGATACTGTGAATTTATATTACCATAAAAATGGAGAAAGACTGGCTTCATTAAGAAGGATCAGGCCCTCAGTGTGGATGGATGCAAAACTGATAATTTTGTTGTTACATTCTTGTGACATTTTTAGCAAAATTGCTGGTTAACAAGACATTTGTCAGAAAGCAGCAGAAATTCGACATTATTACAACAGTCTCTAAGTTTGATAACCATCACGGGACTTAAATAAAATGCCACATGTTTCATTCAACACTTGGGATAAACACCACTCTGGTTTTGCTAGTGGGCAGAACCAAAAGACCGGTTTGCTTTTAGGTTCCAAAAAGTATCTTAATTTAAATTTTCTTAAACTAGTTGTTTAACTGTTGCAGGCTCACATTTCCAAAGGTATGATAAGGTATGAACTCTCCCCTTCTTTGTGCAGCTCTGTCCCTCTCTACTTAGTTCCTAGTCGGAGGCTACAGATGTAGACAATGACCTCAGTTTCTCAGCCATGAATATTAGCCGTCACTTATTGTTAAGCAAACAATGCACCAGGAAAACATTTGGACCCCAGTACACTTCATTCATTTGTCTGAAATTTATTGCTCTATCTTTAGAATCACTAAAACACTGCCTCACTGTGAGTCAGAGTAGCAAAATTAGGCAGGTTCCTCTTTCAGACTAAAGCTATTTTATCACCTGAAACAGTCTTCAGTATCCTGCTTCATATAGAGAGAAATTATTGCAGAAATAGCTTGCTTTTCATACTCCTAGAATAGGCAAGTTTGTACAAAACTGATTAGGCCTTCTCAGTGCCCTTCTTCAGAGTCTATAAAAACCATGCCCTGTTACCTTATTATTTGAAAAATTCCTGCCAGGAGCCTATAGCAAGGTTAATTTTCTGCGATAGAGGCACCATAAGCACCGATGGCTCATTTCTTGCTGGCAATTCCATTCAGAAACAATTCACACCACTAGAGTTATGGAACAATGAACAAGCAACTTTATTTTTTGAAAGGAATATGTGATAATAGCTCACACAGCCAGACTGCCGACATTAAGGATCAGTTTTATAAATTCCTGTAATAAATAGAATTATATAACCATAGAATGGTTTAAGTTGTAAGGGACCTTAAAGACCATCTAGTTCTAGCCCCACTGCCACGGGTAGGGACACCTCCCATTATACCAGATCGGTCAATGCCGCATGCAACCAGGCCTTGAACACTGTGAGGAATGAGGCATCCACAACCTCTCTGGGAGACCTGTTCCAGTCTCACCACCCTCACAGTAAAGAATTTTAAATTTAACAGCTTTTTAATTGAGACAGATCAAAGAAATGTTTCTCTCCAAAAATAGTATCCTCCAGCAATGGCACCAGCTCTTTCTGACTACCTTTTGCAAGGACACACATCAAAAAAGACACACTACATAGCAATAAAGACTGCTCAGAACAATTAGTGCATCAGTCAATCAGACAACAGAAAAGACTAAGTCTGAATCTCTCCCCACAGCACCCTTTATCCACAGAACAAGCGACACAGATAAAACTTACTTCTTACTAGTATAAAGAGTGGATCAAACAGACTCTTAGCAGGCAGAAACCAATTCTAACTAGCAAACAACCACCTGGATTAACTGCAACCTAACCCCGCCTCTCATGTAAAACATGAGTCCAGAAACACAATACACAGAAAGAGGCAAAAGCCTTCTTATGTTTTCTCCTCTCCTTTCCTCCCCTCCCACAGAGTAAGCCCATTTGAAACACCTGGACCAATTAAATACTTTTGACAAGGCCCTTTATCACTCTGGGCAGAGAGAGGATGCACCTGGTATCAGTGTATTCTGGGCCAATAGGCAGAATATTTCCCCATCTCTTGCATGACAAACTGCCAGGCTGGAAAAAATAGTTCACAGTCAGGCTTCTTTCTTCATGGTGTGCTGTGCTCTGCACAGCATCAGTGGTTACATCACTAAATGGT
Source organism: Grallaria varia (assembly GCA_013396735.1). Taxonomy (NCBI): domain Eukaryota; kingdom Metazoa; phylum Chordata; class Aves; order Passeriformes; family Formicariidae; genus Grallaria; species Grallaria varia. The sequence goes on along the minus strand of VWZG01009787.1, from coordinate 5,246 downwards.
CACTATGGATAGCTGCTACATCGCGATAACAAAAAGCTTCCTTCATTAGAAGAAACTTGTCCCTTGAGAGTCAGCGTCAACTGGATTTCACACTAGCAACATCATTCCCTCAAAAGACCACAGATTTCAAGTGAATACAGCTCTGCATCCTTTGCAGAAAGCATGTTCCAGTAATTTGGAGTTCACTCATCCCTTACTGGATTTTTTTACTGCACTTCTGTGCATAGAAATACAGAGATCTAGCATTCCACAGATGCGCTCACTCACACTGGCTTTAGCTAAGAGACAGTAACCTGAATTCAGTATGTTTTAGAGGCTGTGGTCTAAAAAGTTTTGTGGGTTTCTCTTTCTTTTTTTTTTTTTTCTCTCTTTTTTTTTTTTCTTTTCTCTCACCTACTTCATTATTTTATCCAAACAGGGAAAAAAGAGGAAGACTATCCAAGAGGGTAGGGGTTATGTTGTGGCTGATGTATTTAATGATAACACCTTACTCATTTTACTGAATCTGTTATTTAGGGTAAGGATTTATGATGTTAAAGTATTTAAGCAATTGTATGCCTGCTTCCTTGGTACATATCCTGCTGTAACACTACCTGAATAGTCTTCCTAGTTACCCCCAGGCACAGTCGTGTTTCCTGTCAATTTCAGCTCCACCCCTGGCCTAGGCATTGCCTCAGGGATTTACATGGGTGGATTTGCACTACAGTGCTTGAAGTCCTACTTTTTTACCAAAGCTCTTCGAACCTCTCATCCTACCTCTACTCAGTGTCAGTGCTGAAATATTTCTTCTGCTGCCTCTTTCCATTCTGAAAGGAGGAGTAATTTCTGGGTATTTTGGATGCTTTGTCCATTCAGGACATGTGGCAATCCATATCTGTTTGGAGGAACACTATCCCAAAGAAAATTAGGGCAAAGCTGAAGGAGAGACAGGGCAGCCTCAGGTGGTCAACCACTACATTTCAACATCAGTTTGTTACACACTGAATGACAGTGAAACTGGACAAACTATCTGTCTCATACTCCAGTACCCTGCTTATTTACATTCCAAAACATAGTAGCTCTCCATTAGTTGCTGTGGAACCTGGTACAAAGGGAAGTCTTATGGCACTCTGCATATCATAGAATCATAGTATGACTTGGGTTGGAGGAGACCTTAAAGATCATCTAGATCTAACCTCCCTGCTGTAGACAGGGACACCTTTCACCAGACCAGGTTGCTCAAAGATCCATCCAGCCTGGCCTGTAATACTTCCAGGGATTGGGCATCCACAGCTTTTTAAACAACCTGTTCCACTACCTCACCATCCCCAAAGTAAAGAATATCTTCCTAATATTTAAAATAAACCTACTCTCTTTCAGTTTTAAGCCATTCCACCTTGTCCTGTCACTCAACACCCTTGTAAAATGTCTCTCTCTCTCTTTCTTGTAGTTCCCTTCAGGCAGTGGAAGCCCTCTATCATGTCATCTCGAAGCCTTCTCTTCTCCAGGCTGAAAAATCCCAACTCTCTCAGTCTTTCCTCATAGGAGAGGTGCTCTATCCCTCTAAACAACTTGGTGGCCCTCCTCTAGACCCATGCCAACAGGTCTACATTTTTCCAGTGCTGGGGACACCAGAACTGAATGCAGCATTCTGTGGAGCCTCACCAGAGCAGAGTAGGAGGTCAAAATCATCTCCCTGGTCCTACTGGCCACGATGCTTTTGATGCAGCCCAAGATACAAGTGGCTTTCTTGGTTGCCAGCGCACATTGCCAGGTCACATCCAGCCTCTCATACACCAGAACCCCCAAGTCCTCCTTGGCAGGGCTGCTCTCAATCTGTTCATCCCCCCAGTCTGTATTGATACCAGGGTTTGCCCTCACCCAGGTGCAGCACTGTACCCTGTTGAACCTCGCGCAATTTCCAAGGACCCATTTCTTGAGTTTGTCCAAGTCCCTCTGGATGGAATCACATCCTTCAGGATGTGTCAACAGCACCACTCAGCTTACTATCATGTGCAAATTTTCTGAGGGTGTACTCAATCCTTTCATATATGTCATTAATGAAGATATTAAATAACACTGGACCCAACATGGATATACAGAAGTCCCATTAGAACTTTAGGATCTCTGTGAGTCTCAAAAGTATTTTCACTGTTTCTTTCATTTTTAGAAGAGCCACTTTAAAAGAAGTGGGCATTTAAGCATTGTATGTACAGGTACAGGATGTTATAATTTTATCTTTGAAATGTCAAGAAAAAGTGTAAGACTGTATTTTATTTCTTTGAGGCAGGTGACATTTTTGTCAAACACTAGGCATTTTTATCAGTTATCCTTTTATACATCAAACCCTGGAACTGCTTCTTTGGGGTGCAGGAGCATACAGGCTTCTTCACAACTCTTGAACTTGCAATGCTGATATTTTCCCATCATCCCAACAAGCAATGCAGAACTCGATGGCAAAAGGTTTTCTTCAGTTAATTGTATGCCTCCACATCACCCTGTGTCATTAAAGTAAAGGCTAGACAATATCAACTATGTAACCATGCTGCTGCAACCTTAAATTAAAGGAGAAAAATTCAAATACTAACCAAGAACTTTGTGATCATTTTTACTATGCCCCAAATAAATATTAAGAATTTTTGTATTGTACTATGCTCTACCACATAAAAGAATAGGGAAGGATACTACAAAGCCCAAGGCTTCTTTTTCTCACAAGAGTGGCTGAAATGCCTAAATCCAACTGCAATATTAACAGTGCTTGTCAGTAAAAATGGTGCGGATATTAAGAATTTTTTTTTCTAAAAGCATTTTTAGAAATGCCAGCTGAGACTTAAAGTGAGATGCCTTTTACGCCTCCCCCAAGATTTTATTCTTCTGTCAAATTCAAACAAAACTACTGTTAAACTGGACCACAAAATTATTTCCCTATAATAAAATGCCTTTTTATTTTCCCTTAAATTAGAAATTAAGCAGCTGATTCTGTAAAGCCTTGCAAGGTGAGAAGTTTTCATTCTCATGACTGAATATTACTACTGACACTCACAAACACCTGACAGAGCATCTTCAGCTTTTTAACAGACACCTTGAATGGTACAAGTACTCATGTCCCAGTGGAGCAACTCACTTAAGAATATGTCTACATTTAAGTAAAAAGATAGATTTAAACAGCTCACTAGAATGATTTTTCAGTTAAATATAAGCCTTGTATTCCTTATAATTATTATATAAACCCAGACAAGTTCCTCTTTTCAGCTGTCCTATTCTGGAGCAGCAATGCATTGCCAGCAATGACAACTGAGCTATTGTTTTCTGCTACATATTGCATATTAAAAAAGGACTAGGAAAGACAAAAGAAGTGTAATTTGAAAAAAAAAAAAAAAAAAAAGATTGTGAGACCATGACTTCTGAATGCAGGATACATTTCAGAAGTGATTTCTCCCACTTCCAGTGTCTCTGGCATAACAGATACAAAAGAAAGGATGGAAAACTAATGAAATAACTCCATACGTGTTTTTTGGTCATTAGTATCTTCAAAGGTGCTTAAAACCAGCTTATAACCTCATCATCAGTCTTCTAATCTCTTATTATGTGCTCAACATAAACCACTAACTACTTCTAAAAATAAATTTCAGTTTTTGTCTTCCTGTGACTTCGGATCTAATTCTTCTCTTCTGTCAGAATTGCAACACTGTGCAAAAGGAAAAGCTCCACAGCTTGCCTTTGTTTTGACAGAGTGTTAATATTTTTTAACAGAAGTAAAAACAGAACATGTCAGCTCTGTTTCTCTTGGCATTTTGCAGTTATCTCAAGGGAATGTGAAACCTGAAGTAATTACATACTTTATCTATTTCAGCCATTTTCTAAGCATCATAGCTGATTTCAAAACTTTAGTTCAAATATACATATATATATAATCTTTCTCCCCCACAGGATAACTGTCACAATATAAACAGCATTCAAACTTCCTTATTTGTCTGGTTATCTCTCAATGCTGAACAGGAGGGATGAAGAGGGAAAAAAAAAGACAGTCACAGTTCCTCTAAGTGGACTGCCTTAATTTGCCCTACACTGCTACTGTTTATGGCCTCTAAGTCTGTAAAATTACACAGTTTTACATGCCAATAGCAGTTCTGTACTAGATGGCTGTTCCCATGGATTATTCTGCGGATTCAGCCCAAGGGCTCAGCAGATCTGAGCTTCTGTGGACTAAAACAACATCAAAGAAATCTAACAGAAAAGAACATACAGAGCAATATTAGGATGTTAATGCCCTTAAGAAGAATAATTTCGTTTTAAAATTGTTTTACATAATTGTTTTACAATATATCATGTAAATTGGCCAGACTGAGACTCCGCTTGCCACTCTTCGATTGGATTGTTTCACTTAAAAAAAGTATTGTTTATCTTCGTCTGAAATAACATCACTTCAAACTAATTTAGCTCGCTACAACATAAAGTTTATGCAGGACAATGTTAACAGAGATAACTGAATAATGCTGGAAGAAAAAAAAAACGAAGAGAAATGACTGGCACCAGGCTTGTCGAATCAACTACTTTCAGCACTTCCAGTAACACACTAGCTACAGTTATTTTCTTGGAAACAGAAGAGGGAAGTTTGATAAGAAAAATCCGCACTTTGAAAGACATTTTGTCAGGCATCAAAGCTTTGACAGGTTATGCACCATTCAGACACAAGCCCTATTTTTGTGTAACTCGGCTTTGTTTAAAACCTGCCGCCACAATAACGCATCGAGATACGGTGAAATTTTTAATTAATTTTTTTTTTGTAACCAAGTTTTAGATTTAAAATTCTGAGACGCTGGGCTAATGGTATTTCTTTTTCTAAGCACCGCTGTACAGGAAGGTTTCGGGCTGATGGAGCGTTTTCAGCCGCCCGCTCCCTCCCCGACACGAGTGCTCCGCTTTGCCGCCGCTCTTCAGGACGCTCCTGCGTCCCAGCGCTCTTCACCCATCCCTCCCATCCGCTGCTGAGCGCTCCGGCTCTCGTTTCT
>VWZG01009786.1:11129-22441 GCA_013396735.1 Grallaria varia | reverse complement strand
AAAAGAGCGCGAGAGAGAAATAAAAAGGACAAAAAGAAGTGAAAGAAAAAGACCTAGTACATGAACTCTCATATATTTTTAATGACTGCATTATGATGAGAGGAATCACCCTTAAAATGGACTATATTCCTCCTGGGATTACAGAGGATTATTAGAATGATAAGCTTTGATGAAGACATCTGCATGGTAGACATCTGCATCTGAGCAAAGAAAGTATGTTCTTAGAGTCTATACATAATGCATAGAAACACTCACATCAGTTCCTCTGCTGCTCTTCTGGCAGGATAAAGACTATAGAGAAAAACAATGAAAAAACTCAGAACACCTTGAGTTTGCTTTTAGAGAAGGATGGGAATTAACTTTACCTTTCCTACCTAATTACAAGAGAGAAGATAAGTTTACTAATTGCTGAAACATGGCAGATAAAGAGTTTTTCCCTGTCTATTATTTCTATTAATAATTATATGAATTTTACCCTATGTTCATGTAAATTCTTATTTTAGACTGAGCGGCTTCTTTCTTTCCCTGAATAGCTACTGCGTGAAAATATCTAAGAACGATATCGTAATGACTTCATTAAACCCCTTAGCCCTCTCTGGGGTCCTCCAGGGTTATTTTCTTTGTACACAGTGGCTGTCATTGCACTATCTCCTCATTCTTAAAGGGTGAATAAGATAAAGAGAAGAATCCAAACAACCAAACAAATAAATAAATAATACTGTGACACACATACCCCAAAGCTGGCTCATACAAGCTGCAATAATTCATAAACACGGGAGGAAAGGGATAAAAAACAACAGCAACAAAACACAATTCCCCAAACACTTGGCACATAAAACAGCCCAGAGGCAACCTCTCTTGTAGCACACCAAACAAACACATAGGTATTTATGTGCAAAACAATTCAGTTTACTTTCCCTAATCCTCCCGATTCCTCCTTCCCCTGACAAAAACCCTGTGGTGTTTATCACAGGAAAGCTGGTACATTGCCTTGTAACTCATATAGCCCTTGGATATATACAGCCTTAAAAGAGTGCAGGTATGTTTCCTTTAGATATTTTGTTGGGATGGGGCAATAGGGGAGCTAAGGAGACTGGCAAGGACAAAATGTCAGAACAAAGTGAGAGTTGCATTCACTGAACTAGACATAGTTCAATTGTCTCATACTAATATAAACAAAATAGGTTGAAGGGTCACATTCCACAAATAATTACTCGCCTTCATCCATTATAAAGAAAAAAACTAGATAGATTATAGAGCCAGACTGATTAGCTAAGGTGTATGCAAATTTTGGTACTGTATCATCATCATCATAGCTAGGCTTCATGAATGAAGATTTGGGTAGGACTCTACCCACGCTTGCTGCAAGCGCGCTGATGGCTAAAGAGGCCGATGCGAGATAGCCAAGTCCAGTTGCAAAAGCGCAGCAGAAAGTCTCCATAGTTGGTGTTGGTGAGGCACGGTTCTTTCTGAGTTGTCTTTTCTCCTCCAGACTGATTCTCTGTGTGTTCTCAAAGAAATCAGCAGCGTTTTGGATGGTGTGTCTCCATGCCTCCCGATTGGAGGCCAAAGTGGACCATTGATGGTAGTCAATATGGCCAAGGCTGAGTACTGTTTCTGCGAGTCCTTGTATCTCCTCTTTGGGGCTCCTCTCTTGTGGCAGCTGGTGGCGAGTTCACCACAGAGCACGGTCTTAGGGAGGCGATGATCCTCCATCCTGGAGACGTGCCCTGCCCAGCGCAGCTGTGTTCTCAGCAGCATGGCCTCAATAATTCTCCATGGTACTGTATACGGAACTGATAAATGCAACCCATTGCTGTTTATGCTGACCTGCGGGACTTCTTTATACTTTCTCATGATATCCGGAAAACATCGTAAACCAGTGTATTGGGTTTGTGTGACAAGGTTTTTGTAGTGGAGGGTTACATGTTTGACTGGTTTGAGAAGCTGATGGAAGCTTCCCAATACATGATGGAGCCAATTCCATCTGTCTCCAAGACAGACCCATCACCAGCCAAGGCCGAAAGTGTCTGTATCACTGGCAGCACCTCTGGGATAACAGATATAAGAAAGAGGGAAAACAATATCTGGAGAGAAGAATGAGACTACACAAGCGCAGCAGCTCTGCAGGCACCCAGGTCAGTGCAGAAGGAGGGGCAGGAGGTACTCCAGGAGCTGAGGTTCCTCTGCAGCCCCTGGTGCAACCCATGGTGAGGCAGCTGTGGCCCTGCAGGCCTGGGAGGTCCATGGAGGAGCAAACATCCATCTGCAGTCCCTGGAGGACCCTACACTGGTGCAGGGGGGATGCCCAAAGGATGATACGACCCCATGGGAAGCCTGTGCTGGAGCAGGGACCTGGAATGCCCTGTGGCTCGTTGAGGGGGTAAGAATTGGAGTAGTCACCTCCCTGCAGATGAAGGAGCAGCAGAGACAACGTGCGATGAACTGACCACAATCCATATTTCCTCTTCCCTCCACTGCTGTGAAGGGAGGGAGGAAATCAGAAGTGAAAGGTGGGAATGGAGAAGGCCAGAAGGGAATACAAAATGTTTATTCTGGCCATACTAGATCAATATAACAAAGCTGCAACAGCGCCTAGGAAGTGATTTTCAAAAGGAAGAAGAAAGACTAGTCTGAAAACTAGACCTGGAAAGGTTACATAGCCCTCAAGGATATTGCATTTTATGGAATATTGAGTCTTACCTACTTACTGACTGAAATAGATTTCCTCTGAAGGCTACTGTAATAGGAAATAATGAAATCTAGGAAAATTCACACTGGTATCATGATGCTGAAATATGTGAACATCTCATGTCATTTATTAAGCATTAATAAACACATATGAAGGCCTCTGAAACCCAGCATCACTGATGTTGGATGGAAGCTCTTGAGATTATACAGTCCAGCTTGCCTATTCAGATAGGATCCTATAGAACAGGTTCCTCTGGAGAACAGGACTGTTACCATGAAGGCAAATCTTGATATCAGGAAGCTTGACACAAGAACACTTAACAACTCCTTTCCTCTAACCTCATGTTCTAAAGAGTTCCTCAGCAAATTTCTGCTTAAATTCACTAGGAATGATGCCTCCTGGAAGAGCTGACAGTGATCATTTTAACCACACAGTAGTAAAAGACAGCACAAAATTATCAGCCCTAGACCAGAAATTTGGAGAGGAAGCCATGAGCACTAGAGCAAGCACTGAAAACAAAAAGTTTGAAATCTGACTCTTAGTTTCCACCTTTCCAACAAGAATCTCCATCAGCTACTAATTTTTCCTGCTGCAATTATGGTAAAGGAAATAGCAATTATTGGGACACTGTTGTAAAATTACTGAGACCATGTTCTTCATTATAAGATTAGAATTATTCATCCAGCTTCACAATTAATTACTCTGCATGGTTAGATGAAATTATTTAATGCTACTGCAGTGCATCAAGGACTAACATGGCTTTAGCTGTGCTAGACAGCATGCACCGATATGCAAGATGACAGTCCTTGCATCAGAGAGTTAATAGCCCAAATAACCAGGAAAGGTAGAGGACTCATGGAGAGCGGAGGGTTTGGGAAGATGAGATGACATGCCCAAGGCCATATAGCAGATCAGAAGTACAACTGGCAGTAGAAATCAGATTTCAGGACTCCATACTCAATGCCATCGACATGGCCATCTTTATTTTAAACAGACTCCTGAATGGAAATCGCCATAAGCTCAAATTCTTATGAACTCTTGTAAGTCTATCTAATATAAGCTTCCCTCATTTAAAGTAAAGATTACTAAATTGAACAAAGAGGAAATTAATTTTCAGATTATCTGTTGGGGAAAGTAACATTGACATCAAAACTTTGAAAGGAATTAAAGGTGAAAATAAACTAAACATTAGAAGTGAAGCGTTACTAGATGATATATATTTGCAGCAATGTGACAAATATGACTAAGCTCAGGATATTTTTCCCATACAGGAGGAAAAGATTTCTATTACAAGTTAACAATGTTTGGGGTTTTGTTGTGGGGGTTTTTGTTATTTTTTTAAAGATATTTTTCATGGTACATGTTGATCTTGGACTTTTGCAGAATCACATTTTTAGCTACATATTACATAATTACAACTGTAATTGATCTTTGACTTAAATCTCAACAAAATAAGTAACTGAGTACTGTTAGGTGCTAGCTAAGATATCAAAGAACTTTTTCAACCCTCTAATACAAGTGACACAACTTTATTTAACTCTTCATTTTTGCTGGTTCTGCCTTGAATGCTCTAATGCTGTGTAGATAAAATAAAGATAAGCTGAAACAAACAAACAAACCCCCCCCCCCAAAAAAAAAAAAAAACAACCCCAAACCTATCACTTGCAACAGCTGTGAAACACCTGGTAATATGCAAGGTACATAAAACTGAGAAAAGTATTTGCTGTGCTCCTGCCCATGAATAACATACCAGATTTTACAAATCTGGGAGTTTTCTTGATGATGCAATGCAAAAGTTATTGGGGAGTTATCCGTAACACCTTTATTTGGGGTTGTACTTCCATTGGAATATGCTTCACCCAAGGCCATTGAAAAATTGTAACATTTGCAGTAATTGATGAGTGAATATCTTGATCCATGTTAGAAAAGGTAATGCACCCTGCTTTTAAGTCTAATGAGTTAATCAGCTAAAGACTTTTTTTGGTTTTGTACTCATGCCTATAAGGAAGAACTGGGAAAAGAATAGCAGAGGATATTTGTTGAACCAACTGCTTTTGAATAATCTAATTTCTTGTTTACTATTGTGCACGCTAATTTAAAAAGTATTTCAAAATATATGGTGATCTTAATATCTCTCCTAAATATGTAGTCTGATAGTGATGGCCCATTTTTGCAAAGTGCTGTGTTTTACATAATATACTGGGTAATGTGTACTGAAACATAATTATGAGACTTTATAACATTGCAAAATAAAATCTCTATTAAAAATGTCAGTGAAGGAAATACAATCTGGAGATTAAAATTAAGTTGATGAAGAGGTAAATTCGATAGAATTGTAGTAAATAAGATGTGTGTGACTGTGAGCAACTTATCGAATATTTCAGAGTCCTAGTTCATAGTGTACAAGCAACTAGTTCATACTTCATCGTTTTTCCTTACCTATCCTTTCTTCTCACCTGAACAGGATAGGAGATTCATATTAGAACTTGTACACATACTGCCAGCAAAAGTAAAATATTTACATGTAAAAGAAATATACCTGAAGCGCAGTAGATACACAGATATTTGGATAGGAAACATGCTTCCTTGAGACTGCTAAACTTCCTGCTACACTGTCTCTGTGGAGAGATTAATTACCTGGAAATAATATAAACTTACAGTGTAAATTCAGCCTTTAAAAGTTAAATCTAATCAATTCTTGGAAAGAAATGTTATGGGTATCCAACATGAGAACTATACTGCCTGCTTGTCAATAACCATACCATGAATTTTTATACCTGAGGTAGTTTTCTTGTCTCCTTTATAGCATGAGAGAACTGTTACCCCTAGAGAAAGATTTCCTGAGTATCATGCTTTGACAGATGCACAAACGCATTAAATGAATTGTCCTCTGGTGATATCACACTGGTGACTACAGAGATATCTATATGAGATATTTTAAAGAGCTAGTACGGAAAGAGATGAAGCACACTCTCTAAGTGCTTACTCTTTTGCCTTTACTGAAAAGAGAAATTTGATGTCATCAGTGTAGAAATGTGGCATACAGTTTACATCCTCCCAGGACACCTTAGTACTTCACTGTGCCTTCAGTTCTCTCTCTCTGAGGGCATCAGTATCTTGGTGTCAGAAAAGGATGATTCTCCACTTTAGACCCCCAAGATGATGGACGCTGGTGCTCTGCAGTCCAGAATGTGGCAAGAGAAGTGCCAAGATTTCACTTCTGTCAGCATTTTTAAATTACATTCTGCCTTTGCTCCAATTTGCTAACCATGGCTATTGTCTGTCCAGTGGATAGCTACAGTTTGTCCTCTTCTGTGAAGTTTAATTTCTTCTTTTTGTTGTATAGGTGAGGGTAAGCAGAGTGTGAGAGTGTCTGGTTCATTAAGTTACTGTGTTCAGGACTACTCAATATGAAAGAAATAACAACTAACAATGAAAGTATCAAGCACAGGGACACACAGAGCTAACAACAAGATGATAACGGTGACAATAATGAAGACTTGAGCTCTTCAGCCCCTGGCTGATGGGCCACTAATGAAACTCCTCAGGCATAGCGTTGGAGAGGGCCAAGCTGAAAAGGGAGAATCCCAAAATGAGTATTAGGAGATATCATAAAGGGTTTATGTAATTGTAGAAAACTTGTCATGGGGTGATATGTGTAAGTGCAAAAGATGAGGAAAGGAGGATCTGAGGAGGGATGGCAGAAATAAAACTGCAGGAAAACAGAGAGAAGGGCAGATAAAAGAGACAACTACATGCCAGCAAGGCGCCAGGATGTGTGCTTGTCTGATGGAACCCTATGCATGATCACAGCAGTCTGCCCTACCTTCTTATTAAATACTTTTCTTGACACTCCAGTGTAGTTTTTGGGGTGACTTTTGATGTCGTTGTTGTTTGTTTGTTTCATTCTATACATATAAATAATGCAAGATCTAAGTGCCAGAGACAGACAAGGGGTCTGAGACTCACAGAGGTCTAAGTATAAACTAAGGACACCAGTGTGTGAGAGAGGTTTGGTTAACTGCAAGGGACCACTGGTCATAGGGTCCATAGCTCTATGTCAGTAACTGCATATCTGTATTATGTATGAGTATGTCAAAGTGTATATCTATGAGAGGCCTAAAGCCAGCAACTAGGAACACACAGGTTTATTTATTTTTCCCCAGTTAATCATGCCTGCACAAGTGTGTAAGCATAACTTTCTGGCTAAATTCCAGATGAAGAAGCTCGTGGGTAGGAGGATATCTATACCTGCAAAGATTCACAGTCTGAGCCAGTGATGAATCAGGTGTATGGAGCGTGGTCATGGATATTAGGTAGAATGAGAGCTGGTGCAAATATTCAAGGCATCCCTGACTGTGGGGATGCTTGTGAGGTGCTCGGGTGATTGCAAGCATTTGGTCATTGACTGACTTCAAGCTGGAATAGTGGTCAAGTAGGGGGAAATCTGCACACTGGATGGACCTATACATGAGACAGTCCTCGAGGCCATGATGGTATTGGAAGAACTGTGAACACGAATATTTGTGAAACCGGACACTGAATGTGTGTGGGAAGTTCAATCCAGGTTCTCTCTGTGGGATATACCCTCAGCCTTGCTGCTGATCTAATCCACAAAGGGAAGCATCTGCAGCTGTATCTGTTGGGTGGGGTGTGAGAGATTTCTAAATTCTGAATGTGCAGTGGATGGGGATGCAATACCCAGGAGTCATTTGAAGCATTGTCTTTCTCACATCCTTAACCATAGAAGCAATATAAGCTTTTTCCTAAAACTTCACTACATTTCAGAGCCTGAAAACTTGAGAATAACCACCCTAATATTAAATTTTCAGATGATTCTTTTTTTATCATCTATTTCTATATTAATCTGTATGTCTTCATGTGTTCTATAAATCATAGCTCCCTTCAACCCTTCCAAGTTCATTGGCAAAAGCAGAAAGACTCCAAGAAATATGTATTAAAATAAAATTTAAAAAATTACATTTCTTCTCTATCTGTAACATAAGAAACAGCAAAATATCACAATGCCAAGAAAAAGGCAGGGAATACCCACCTCCTCATCACTTCCCTTTTCTGTTCCTTTCACCCTCATTTTGGGGCAATCTCCAGCTGTAGGCTTGAAAATTAATCTGAATCTCCACAGATTCAGATGTTTTCATTTTAAATAAAGTAGACAAAGTTCTAATTTTGGAGGAAATGAAGATTTATTTTTTTTTTCAGATTTCCAGGCATGGTCTCTGATCTGACAGCAATTTTGGCAAAGCAAATGGTTGTGAGCTGAGTGCTAAAATGCCTCTATCAAGACAAAGTTAGATCTAAATAGCCTCAAAAGCCTCTCAGGGGCAATCAGGAGGGCTTTGATACAAAATGAGAAACTAAAGGCTGATTGAACATGGACTAGAAGTTTTCCAGTCCTCTGGTTTGAACTCCTGGTATCTAAATCCTGTCTTGGTGTCAATTTAGGAGACTAAGTCACCCTGAGACTAACCTTTGAGTCTAAGGCTTCATCTAATTCTTGCTTACATCCCTTATCCAGGTTTTTCAGTGCTAGTTATCACCCTTGATAGAAGGCTCAGGAAAGAGAGTTAGCAGTAACTCATGGGATTTGTGAAATCCTTTTGGTTTGTGTGAAGTAGTCTTGGCTCAACACAGTATCTAAGCCTGAAAAGCATAAACAGTATGGAAAACACCACAGATTTATGATATCTGCCTATTGTGGTTTAAACCCAGCCAGCAACTCCATCCCATACAACTCCTTGCTCACTTCTTCTGTGTCGGGATGGGGGAGAAAATCAGAAGAGTAAAAGTGAAAAAAAAACATGTGTGGAGTCAAAGGCAGTTTGACAGGTAAACCAAATGCTAAACTCACAAACAAACACCTCAACAAACAAACAGGTAAAACAAAAGTCCCACACAGCACAGAAAAACAAGGAATCCATTCACCAATTCCAGTGGGTAGGGTGGTGCTCAGCCATCCCCAGGAGAACAGGGCTCTATCATGTGTAACAGTGACTTGGGAATACAAAAACCATTGCTCCATATCTCCCCATTTTTCTTCCTTCTTCCCACAGATTTATATGCTTACCATGATGCTGTATGGGACCGAAAAAAACCTGTGGTCAGCTCAGATCAGCTGTCCCAGCTGTGTCCCTTCCCATCTCCTTGTGCACCCCTAATCCCCTTGCTAGTGGGATGGGCTGAGGAACAGAAAAGACCCTGGTTCTGTGCAAGCACTGCCTGGTAATAACAACAACATCTCTGTATTATCACCACTGTTACCAGCAAAAACCCAAAACATAACCCTACAGCAGACATTATGAAGAAAACTAACTCTACCCCAGCACACTGTCATACATCTGGAAAGCAAAAGAAGTTCTGAAATGGTCTGAGGAGCAGATATTTCCCAAGGAAGTTTGCTGTCTTTCCTCTGTGTCAGCAGGTTAATGAATACAAAGCACATATAATTTTTTATGGTCACATAAGTAGTGCCTTTTACAAAGCACTGACTTCTGTCCACGCAGTCATTTCTCTTTAAAGGCAAAATCAGTGGTTTTGTTCAAGATTTTAAAACTGTCCTACTTTACCAAGGGAATAGCACGTATACACAACCAATTCTTGCCACCTTCTTTGCAAAGTATCTCTGGTTTCCACCTTTTTATCCTGTGCTGAAGAGCAGCTTACGGAGAAGCAGAGGTCAGTCCAGATTTCATAAATCAATATTTCACTTAGAAATACAATCATGGATCAGAAACACAGTTGTATCCCAGCAAAGGAAATCAGGGCTTTATCCTTCCCCCATTGGAATTGTATTCAGCAAAAAAACTATGAGTCAAACTTCTGAGACAGGATTTGGAGATACAAGCTACCCTGCATCCAGTAAGCCAGTTCCCTCTGATCATAGAGTGAACTTGTGCTTAAAGCATCTTCTGACATGAGATTGTCATATCTCAGTTCCCAGCAGGTATACATGCCTGAGAGGGACCTGAGCAGAAGGTTTAATTGGGCCTCTACAAGTTTAAAAATACAGGAGGACTAAGGAAATTAATGGAATTATGTGCATTGCCTAAAATTGTCCCTTTTCAGTTGATGCCCCTTCAATTTCACCTGTTCATATTTCTGGAACAGTTAGATCTCCACTGACATTTCTGTGGCTAAATTTGAAATCAAACACCTTATTATTACCTGGTTTTCTTTTCCATTACAGTCAAGTCACATTCCTGTTCTCACTACTATGAGGCTTTCAAGAACTTTTTTCTAATTTTGAAATGCACTTTGCAGCTGCTCCTTCTTTACTGTGAATTGTACAGAGGGTATTTGCTGCAATATCCTGCAACAAATTAAATTTCAAATTGAGACTAGAAGAGCACAGGGTTCTTTTTTCTGTTTTGTTCTGCTATCCCATGTTTTCCAGTCCTGGGTTTTAGTTAAGCATTAAACTTTTGTGTCTGTTGACGAAAACATAGGCATAATACTTGAACATCTTTGGAGTTTATAAGCTTGATTTTCTGAGTCATACCCTCTTAAATAGCCATTCCTCTTTGGTTATATAACTGAATAGGACCATAACACTGACTATGTACCATGACTACTTATCCCTCTTCTTTAGAAGCTACAGAACAAGGACTTACAGTGTGATATTCACAAAAAAGGCAGAAGAAACTTCAGATTTTTCATCTGAACTGCAGTCGTACTGATGAACACTGAATTCACTATCTCAGTTTAAGGAGGAGAAAAAGCAATGCTCGAGTTGAAGTCATAAGCCAGTTCATGCTATGAGACTTACTAGCAAGTTTCCATCTCACAGAAAGACGAAGTATGTTTGTAAGGAATCCTGGTTATTCTCAAGACTTCACTTCAGCTTTTGAATTATCTGGGTTCTGTACAGCTATAAATTCCAAATTTGTATGCCAATTGCAAAAACAGAACTGCATTACACAAAATATTCCCAAACTCAGCAAAAACAAAGCAGAATTTCACTGTTAAATTAGAATAAATCCCTCATTATTTATATGTCTCTTTCTTTCCTTAAATTCATGCGTTGATATCTGTATCTGTTGTATCTGTTGTATCTGGGTCTAAAGATCTGAGTAAAGAACCCAACAGTCCTTCAAAAAATTAAGAAATCTGCCACGTAACCAGATGATGTGTGATTCTTTTTCAGGACTCACAAGGTAAAGCCATCTCTGTAAGTGTTCAGAAATACTCAGCTATTTTAAATCATCATAATGTTTCTATGATAGAAATCTCTGATAAGTTCCAAGGTGGTTCTAAATGATGACATAAACCCTCATATTTCTTAATAAAAGGCTTTGTTCCAAATAGGTCACTAGAATTCGGTTAGTATCTACCTACTCCGGATATTATTTAAAGATACGATGTATTTTCCTAATTTTCTGCAGAGGTTGTTTGGAGGTAAGGCATCAAATTAGGCAGAACTACATATTGAGGTATCAAAGCATTTTTTCTGACCTGTCTCTGTGTATCTGCAGAAAACATTGTTGTACATGATGAAACAGCAATATCCAAATCAAGTTTAGAATGTTTTTTTAGTAATATACAGAAAAGTTTGATTAGCATCAAGCACTTCTCTTGAGAAGACTTAAAAAGTCTTTGGAAAAAG
>VWZG01009785.1:15019-31204 GCA_013396735.1 Grallaria varia | reverse complement strand
TCTGTTTGGCATTCTGCACTAGGAATCACTCAGCTAGAGAAAGGATGGGGAACTGATTAAAAAAGAAACTTCAGTTTTTTTAGGATGTGCTGGAATAGGACATAACCAAGAGGCAGAAGATTACAAACAGTTTCACAGCAATCTGTACTAAACTAGAACTTTTTCAATATTTTAGTCAGTGAAACAGATGTATAAAATATGTATGTGCTAGCAAATTTAGTTGGTGATGTGCATTTTGGGATAATTGCTAAAATAGAAATGACTTAAAGCATAAATAAGCTGGGGTGAAAGTTCAGCAATATAAAATTCAGTGTCAGTGTTTGAAAGCAGTAACATAACCCTCTACTATGAATTTATATCTTAGAACAGTCTAGAAACTGAGTATACTATTTCATCACAGAAGTGATGAACAAGTGTGTTTACACTATACAATTCAGTACTGGAACAAGATATGCAATCTGATTCAAGTATGGAAGTGGAATATGATAACTTTGTTTCTTCTCATCTATTCAGGCAAGCAAACTGCCTTGCTACTTTCTTTTAAAAGCAATGAAATATTCTTCATTTATCTCTTTTCTTCAGGCTGCTGGAAAACTGCTGATTTTAGGGACATATTGGTATACCAGTATTCAATTCTTTTCTCCCTAGCTGGATAGTCAAGACTATATCCTATTATACTTCCTCATCATACTGATAAGATTCATAAAATTTTGATACATTTGGTCTCTGTCAATGACTCTCTATATATGTGTTATGCCTTTTTTATTGGGTTTTTTCCCTCTTTGTTTCATTCTATAGTGATAAAACATGATGTGCAAGCCAACTACAACTTTCAACAGAAGTAGCCATCTATTCAGTGCTATCTCCTTATTCATTTTCTCAGCTTTCATTTCAGCCCAATGATTTTATTTTTTTTGCGAGAGCAGCAAATATAAGCACCTCTTGAGTGCCATACTGACTCTGCTCCTGTGCATGTAAGAAGTTGCACAGACGCAAACACACAAGCTATTCTAGTGTAATTTGTGTATTAGTTCACCCAATGGAAATTATTTATAGTGCAACGTTAGGTAGTAGGAAGTTGACTTGCCACATTAGTTGATCAAGGCCTTCATTGAGAGCTATTAAAACAATACAATATGGAACAGTAACTAATGGAAAAGGAACCATAACATTTTTTTTTCCTTAGCCCATGACACTTCAAAAGACATTAAAGGGTAGAAAAGCTAATAAGAAAAGGAGAGGTTGTTTAACTTCAGGCAATATATGACTCTCACTATTCCTTATATTTAATCTGAATAATTAAGCTACTATTTACCCCTCTGTTTTCCTGATCCTTCTTTGTGCCCTGGCCTGATTAATACTGAAGTATGACAAATATAACTATAAAAACAAACATCATTGGAGTTAGAAGGAATAAAGAATATGCAGCCAGACTCTTGTGGTATCCAGTTACAGGATGAGAGCCAACAGATAGGGACTTAAATACAGGAAATTCTATTTAAACATAAGAAATAAAGCCCCCAAAACCCAACATTTTTTACTGTGATTGTGGTCAAGCACCATAGCAAATAGAGAGTTTATGGAGTTTCCATCCTAAGAAATATTCACAGCCCAACTGGATGTGGCCCTAAACAGCCTCCTGTAGATGACTGACCTCATTTTGAGCAGAGAGGTTGGACTAGATGGTCTCTGGAGGTACTTTCTAACCTCAGGACTTCTGTGGTTCTGTGATGGGTTGTTTTGCCTGAACCAGTGAAAATTGCCAAGCTTTGCTTCTGTATTTTATGATTCTTTAATTAATTTCTCCTTCCTGTTACTTCTGTTAATGAAGCATAGTACCTGGCATGAGATTCTGAAAACAGATATTAATCATGTGGCATGTGGTATTAGATTTAAAAAGATAAATGATACAATGTAAATAATCTCTAGCTTATTAGCTAGTTCCTAACAACATTTATCCAGAACCCTGTCAAACGTAAGTTATAATTTGTTGGTGAAAATCATAATAAAAAATACTGTATAATAAATAAGTCTGTGTCAGAATTAAATTCTTTTGTAACAGGGAAAAAAAAACAGAGAAAGAAATGACAATGCTAAATAATAATCATTTTAGTTTAATAAATGTTACAGCTCTGAATTGGATGAAATAAGTTTTCAGTTTCTTTATGAGATTCCACACAGAGCAATATTTTGACTGCATTTCATTTACAGGCACAGACAGTCCTGAAGTGTCTCATTTTGCATGTCAACTCGGCTGATTTTCCACCCACACTTCATTAATTCTGCCGTATAATGTCACTTTTATGATTTTGCTTAAAGTAATAGCTATGACTGGATAACAAGAGAAAATGGTACTTTTCACCTCCTCTAATTATATTTTTTCTTTGAAAAGAGACAAGAATATTATACTATAATGTTTGGCTCAGTAACTTATATAAAGCAACATGTATAAATCACATGCAAGGTTCTAGATATAAATGGTAAATGCACAATATTTATTTTTATTCTTAACTTATTTTTTAAACCAAGGGAGATGTTCATTTTCAGACTACATTAGTCTCATATATCTCCATGATGTCCTTAATGTTGTAAGATGTTACAGCAGCATTACCAGCTCCTGCAGGCCTGTATCAGCCTTTAGCTACTCAGGCGCATTATTAGATTGTCAACATAATTCAGACATCTCATATAAAAAGAGCCAACCCACTGGCTCCAGTTCTTTGCAAATGTATTTGCCTGATTTAATGCCTTTAAATTTATTGAGTGTTCTTTTTGATTTTGGTTACACAGAAACTACTTGGAGAATCTTGTTTAAGGCTGCTAAAATTATTAAGAAAGATAACACAGCGCAAACTCCTGCTGTTGTCATATACTGTGCTAATCTGGTAAATCACAGCATAATACCTGGATGAAGAAGAAAAGTCATAGAATATTTTAAAAACAAAAATGGAGAAATATTTTTAGGTGACTTTTCCTAGCTCTCTTTAGGGCATTCTGATTTTTTTGGGAAAGTTACCGACTTTGGGAAAGTTACCACTTTCAGGAAAGTTACCATAAACATTTTTTTGAATGCTCTAGCTAATTTGTGTTTTAAAAAGATGTTTGAAAGAAAGAAAATTCAAGATAAATTTGGTTGTGAATGAGTAACCAGGTAAAAGGTGTTTTGTTTTGTGTTTTTTTAAGTGTCTTCTCTGATACACTTTTCAAATATGTCACTGACTCCCACTCTGTATAAATAGGACAAGCATTCAACTATTCTGTTTGTTTGGGGGGGATGTTAATTTTTTTTTTAAATTTATNTTTTTTTTTAAATTTATGCATTGAAGTACAGAAAGCATTAATCACCAAAGTCCAAAACTAGAAGGATTACCAGTGGAATCTCTATATATTTGCATGGAACTAAACCATACCATCTCTGAGTCAAAGAAATGTAGTTCATTAGAATTGTGTGCATTTTCCATTCTCAAACCTTTTCACTAACCCAAATCAGATAATGCTAAACACAGAAAACATAGTAAGTCAGCAACTTTCAGTAACTCATTTACAAAAATATTATTCTTGTGATTTACTGTGTATGCATACACATACACAACTGCATATATTACACATAAGATGTATGAAATATTATTGTTACGTTTTCTCATTAGCTTTTTGTGGTCATTGTAACAACTTTTGTGAATGTACTGTATAAAAGGCAAAACTGTACACAAATTAGCTGCACGTTATATATTAGGCAGAACTATATACAAATTAGTCATATAAGCAAGGCACTTATTCACCTTCCAAACCTCATTTCCCACTACTATGATGAATAGATCGATCATGGAACAGAACTGAGTAGATACTCTAAATCCATCTAGCTTTAGCATCTGGAACTGAAGTCAGTGTTTCAATAAATGAGTTAGTTTCAGGAAAAGATGAATGTTCCCAAAATCTTAAAAATATTGAGTAGGTTCTAAGTGTAACTGGATAAGACAAAGCAAAATCCTTTTCCAAAAAAAAAATGAAATATTTTGTGGGCATTAATAAAATCCTCTGTATTTTCATAATTTTTCATGCAATCTAGATGGAAAGTGGATAGGAAAAACAAAACAAAAAACAGCAGCCTAAAAATTTAGTAATACTAATGCAAATGTTTTAGCTAGTGTTCTGAACCTTGAGCACCCTGTTCATGTATCGTGTTGTGAGCAGCTTTTTGTTTGTTGAGATTTTTGGAGTGGAGTATGACAGCAATCATTCAAAATCTTGGTAGCTTAAAAATGTCTTTATTACTGATTCTGATATCTCGGCCCCTGCTGAGGTCACGTCTACTGTCATGTGCTTTTTGTCTACATTTATCAAAAGCTGACATTAAATGTGTTAGCATTCGTAGTAGAAATATATAAGTTTGCAAAGATTCTGATTTACTGAAGTCATTAGGTATATTATTATTCCTTAAAACTCAGAAACCTTTCATTTAAATGAAGGAGAAAATATAAAAGTCAGGAAGAAAGAACACAGGAAAGGAAGGAAGGGGGAAGGAAAAAGATCACAAGCAGAGGCATGTTTATGGTTTTGTAACCTCATATCCATATCATTGTACTAATTTGTAATGAACTGTCAGCTCATTAGTTGATTAATTTACTTACTGTTTTATTGGTGACATTTACTATTAAAGGAGAGAATTTCACAATTTTTTCTAATGAGGCATTTTTTCCTAGAGTTGAATGAATAATTTACATATGTTAACAAACTTACCAAGTTCCAATCTTTTCCATATTAGAATATCTGCAGATGAGGGTAGAATTCTCTTTGTGTCCATTTTCACTTGTTATCTATACCATCTTTTATTTTGTTATGCTTTATTTACGGTGACTTTCTTTTCAAAACCAGTAACAAGAACACAATTTGTTAATGTTGTCCATCCCAGGAGCCAAATATACCATTTGATCCAAGCTGATCCAGAGGGTTTATGCTGTAGTAATTACTTTGTTTGAAACTGAAATATTACAGCATTTTACTTAAAGTTTACTCCTATGTGTCCCTCCCCAGGAAAAAACAAACAAACAAACAAACAAACAAACAAACAAACAAACTTTTTCACAGTCATCAGTGTATTATCATCATACTTACGGCAAAAAGGAGAAAGTAGTTCTTCTGTCTCTATTTTGACATTTTATTTGATCATTTAAATTCATTGCTAAAATGGCTCAGTAAATCTAGTGACCTAGACCTAGCTGCAGACACCTTAAATCAATGTGATTTTTTAAAAAAAGAAAATCAGTGGAAAGTTATGTGAAGAAGAAAAGTTTTAATTCCTAAATGGAAAGATAAACCAGGGTCAGTCACCATAAGCATCTTTTCAGGCTAATAGCAGCATAACAGCTTGTACATGTTCTCAGAAGCAGGTGTTTCAGCAAGAGGTGACATTTATTTGGGAACCCATGAGCCAAGGGAATTATGTTGCTGGGAGTAATACACAAAAAAGACTTTTTAGAAAGTATGAGATTATTAATACTGCAGATGAAGACAATGAAAGGTATGGATGTCAATTTGCACTTGCTCTTTTACATTATGTAATGTGTTAGAGATTCAAAGTTAAGCCTTAAAATGTCATTTCCAAACAGATTAACTCAACAAAATCAAATCTGTGGGTCCTAGTCTTTCAAAGAAAATTTAAAAACAAACACATATCATTGAGTAGGAAAAAGGTACCCATAAAGCAATGTACACGGCATATCCTCTTGTCCTAGCCATTCTGCTGGCTGACTTTTCTGCAGGTGCAAAAGAAACTGCCTGTCAGGACTGTGTCCTTGACTGATTAGTAGACCTGAAGTGATAAAGTTTAGCCAAAGGGGACATGTCCATCACGGAGGACATGGAAGCTGCCTTTCACTGTGAAACTCACCTAAATTGCAATGATGTGTTTTGGCACTACTTAAATGCCAAAACACATCATTGCAATTTAGGTGAGTTTTCATCTTCCAATCAGAATTTTTTCTCTTACAGGTAGTGGTGGGGGGTGTACTTAAAGTTTAGTAAGTAAACCAGAAAAATCTACTCGCTTTGCATGTGTTATGTTTTACAGCCTAAAATATGTAAAGTAGGCTACAGAGATATCAGCTGAAAATAATACAGAAAGTCCATTATTTCAGTGAGAGAAGCATGTGTGATGAAAAGTTTTCTCCAGATAACACAAAAGAAGATCCACCTGGCACTCTACAAGGTTCTGCCAATTACGCTGACTTTTAAATATCATTTATAAATGGAAGTTTGACCTTCACGTTTTTGCAATATTAATTAAGCTTTTCCCAGGGAGAATGAGAGAAGATCAAATGCATAGAGGACATGGTAGTGTTCTTATGAAGCTCAAAACTCATGAGATAGAATGCATTTCTTTTTAGAAGGTAGAGTGACTGGTCATTGTAGCAAACTATGAGAGAAAGTGGATGATTTTTGGTGCTTTTGTCAGTTTGCTTCCTTTCTGAAAGAAGTGTTTTATCTAATCACATATTAGAAAACTCAATAACAAAATTAATTGGTTATATAATATAATTTATGCTATGTAAGAGGCAAATTAAACTACCTGATGTTCTTTCCCAGATGTAGTATCTGAGGGCCTGTTAATAAATGACGCAGAAAGATTGAAAAGTTCAGAACAGTAATTTATCACCTACTGAGAGATAAACAGGCATAAGGATCACTATTATTTTGGTTATTGTAAAAGTGTATTGGCAGGTGTGCCTGAGTCTCCTTTGCAGAAATTTTTCACATGGCACCCAATCTGACCTTGTGCACTGTCGCCATGCAGCCTTGAAGTTAAAAAAGAAATACCAAAAAAATACCTATATCAGACAGTCAGGGCCTTCCACACCTTTGGATAAAAGTTTGTGCAACCTTTATTTCAAAAGGAATGCCATTTTAAGATGAGAAGCAGATAATAACTTATGGATGAAGCTAAAAATGAGGCTCATAAAACTGGCTGGTGAGTTTCACTTCTCCATTAAATTTCTGCACTCTTTTACATTCATAGCTATTAGTGACTCAGTGCATTCAAAAATGATCAGACAATTAATATACTTCTTCTGGAATTTGTACTTCATCAGGTATTTCTTTACACTTGAATATCTTACTTTTGTAGACTGTTATTTAAGAAATGTTATTCATGTCTTTCTTCCACAGTATTCTGTCACACATACCATAAGGTTTTGACAAATTATAGTTATTTGTGTTAATTTATATAGAAAATCTATATTTCAGAATAAATACTTGTAAGACATTATCAATAGCCAATATGAATCATAAAATCATGGAATCATTGAATGGCTCTAGCTGGAAAGGGCCTCAAAGGTCTTCTAGTTCCATCCTTCCTGCTTTGAGCAGGGGCAACTTTTGCTAGATCAGATTGCTGAGTACTCCATCCACGGGTGAGAACAGATCTAATTAGAGAGTATAGGCAGCATTAATAACAGAGTCTTGGGAGAAGTGTGAGATGGAATCCTTAGACTCTTCAGATGGTGAAAAATTTGGTTCTGCTATTGTTAAATTTCCCATATGAATGCCTCTTTATATCAGGCAAGTTGTATATATCAAATTATAAAATGGTTTGCACTAAATTTTAATTCATTCCACTTAAATTTTTGTGAACTGGAATTAGGAATTGATACTGTAATGGCTAAATAAAATTCAGCTAACAGAACTCAAGTAAGATGCAAGACACTTTTTTGCTGACAAAAACCATTCAGTTCCCATAGATTACAGAGCTGCAAGTAAAAATAGTACTGTACGAGAAGTACAATATTCTAGTAATATATCTGTTTTTACCAACTGCTATATATATTTAATGTATATGTATACATTTATTAATTTTCTGTCTTCATTCAAATTAATAAAATATTTTAATTTCTTATTGCTGCTCTATGTGCTTCAACATTGACCAGAACAATAATGTTCAAAGGAAGTTGGAACAATCACCTATCTACTAATTCCCTGCCTTCTCTACGGGGACTTAAGTACGTGTAGCTATTGTAGTGGTAGTTGCAGCTATAACTTATCTATTAAGACTTTAATATAATTTTTTTGAAGTTTAATATTCTTTAATGTGATTGTGTTCTGAAAAAAAGTTATTTTCCATTTAAATGAACTATTCTGCAATCAATGCCTAAGCCACATCAGATGAATAAATAAAGAAAATTTAGTCAAACACATTACAGTTGAATTTACCCAACTTCTATTCTGGAGAACAAAATTGGCTCCAGAAGCTGTTAACTATCAAGAAAAGATGGCATTAGTAATCAGTCAGTTCTTTTAATTGAATTTGTATGGAGAACAAAGCAACTTCATTTTTCATAAGGAATCTAAAGTTAGTTGATGTTAATGTCCAATACGATTTTTTTCCATAAAATTCCAGACCAGGACCCTACAGAAAGCAGTATTTTTCAGTATAGGGTTGTTGCTAATGTAAGGTAAGAATTCAGTTTAATTTTACTATTTACTCTTAGAATCTCCTCTGGAGATCATCTAGGCTAACTCCTCACTCACAAAACTAATGTAGAACAGATTACTAGGGCTGTGTCCAGTCAGCTTTCATCCAGGATGGAGACTCCACAGTGTGTCTGTGTCCTTTTCCTGGTGTTTGGTAATCTTCACAGTTAAAAAAATAAAAATAAGAAAGGTCTACTAGCAAATAATTTGAACTTCCCCTTCTGCAATATGTGCCTAGAACTTTTACTATGTGTCTTTTATCTGGCTTTGCCTTCTCTACAACTGCTCATTAGATAGTGGTAGACAGCAATAAGATTCTGCTTTCTCTTCAAACGGATGTAGAAAAAGAAGAACTCAGCCACTACTGGTCTTTCTGTGCTCCCATCCCTGCCTATCTCAGTGGTTCACCACTGAATTTCAGTAGGTTAATATCTTTCACTGTGGGGCTCAAAACTGGTCACAGTGCTCTAGATGGGGTCTCTTGAAAGTGCTGAATTGAGGGAAATAACCACTGGCTGACCTTGCTCAGAGCCCAGTGTGCAGTTGGCCTTCTTTGATGTAAGGGTGTACAGCTAGCTCATGTTCAATTTCTTGATGAAAACTGCCAAGTCCTTTCCTACAAATCTGCTTTCCAGCTAGTCAGTGTCCAGCCTTTGACTGTCACTTGGGTTTATTCCATTCCATATGGAGGACATACTGTTGTGTTGAACTGAAGGAAGTCAGTTCATTATTCTATCTTTCTGAAGTTCTGACCTCCAGAACAATTTCTGGTCCCCTTAATTTTTGATGTTCAGAGACAGCATTCTGTCCAGTCATCTATATTGTTAATAAAGATACTGGCAGTGTTGGCACTGGTACCAGCCATTCAAGACTGTTCCTAGTAAATGGCTTCACAGTCAGTTATCAACATGCAGTTTTCTTTCTCTCTTCACCAAATAGCTGACCCCAAAGTGCAGCAGGACTGCATTTTCTTCTCTTTCCTTTTGCTTACAATGTGTTATAGAAACCCTCACGGTCCTACACATAGTGTGAATTGCAGCTATGAGCTTTTTCTTTCCTTACTCCAATCCTACATGCTCAGACAATGTCTTTGTTTTCCAAATTGGTAGCTCATACCTCTTTCTACCTTCTGCATACTTCCTTTTTGTATTTGAGCTCAGTTGGGAGCTCCTTGTTCATCAGTTCTGGCATTCTGCCATGGCTGTAACTCTCTGCAAGTTGAAACAGACTGTTCTTGTGCTTTAAGAGGTCAGTTTGAATATCAAGTAGTTATCGTGGGCCTCTTTGCCCTTCAGGGCAGTCTCCTACAGGACCCTGCCAAGCAGCTTCTTAACAAGCCAATATCTGTTCTCCTGAAGTCCAGGGCTGAAATTCTAGTATTAATCTTGCTCGCTTCTCTCAGGATTTTAAACTTCATAGTCTTGAAGTTTCTTCTGCCAGTGTTGCATCCAGCCTTCACAGCTCTGACTGATTCTTCCTAAATCATGAGTAACCAGCAGGGGACAGTTGTTTTGTTGATCCTCTGTCTCATCAACATACTCCAGAAACCTCAATCACATCACCATGTTGTCCTTTCAAACATTAGCAATGTGGCTCAAGTCCCCCACCAGTACTAGTGCCTGTAATTATGAGGCTTCATCCAGCTGTAACAAGACTTGTCTATTTCCTTGTTGATCCATAACACCTACCATGATGTCTCCCATTTTCATCTGCTTTTTGATCATTAGCCATAAGATCTCATTTGACTCTTTACTTGTTTGGACACATTCAAACCACTCCTTTGCCTTGAGTGTAACTCCTCTATCCTATCTTCTCTATCTTTCCTAAAAAGCCTGAATCAAACCATGGAAATCTCCATTCGTAGAATTATGGAACTCTTTAGATTGGGAAAGACTTTAAGATCACCAAGCCCAACCGTTAACTCAGGACTGCCAAGTCCACCACTAAACCATGTCCCTAAATGCCACATCTACACTTCTTTTATATAACTCCAGGGGTAGTGACTCAACTACTTCCAAGGGGAGCCTGTTACAATGCTTGATAACCTTTTCTGTGAAGAATTTTTTCCCAAAATCCATTCTAAACTTCTCCCTGTGCAATGTGGGGCCAGGGGATAGTGCTATTCCATCATCTGTTTTTAATCTCAGTATGATAATAGCTCTGTAACTGTGCACGAGACTTCTAAGCTAGCCTTGTTTTTTCCCAGGCTTCATGACTTTGCATACGGGCAAATGTGATAGTCCCTTAGGGATGTAGTGTTCACAACAGGAGCAGGAGAATTTCTGCATTATGCTGAGCCCTGAGGAGTACCTTCTTACTTTTGCCTCCATGTCTCTTCAGTTGCTGTGACCATCCTCAGATTAATCTAGTTTAAAGCCCTCCTCACTGGGTTAGCAAATCTGTTGGCAAAAAAAGGAAAAAAGAAAAAAAGTGATTCTTGACCCACTTGGCATCTTTATCATGCTTTTTTCTCACCAGTAGTCCTTATTTTTGAGAAGTTATTCGATACTCTTAAAATGTGAAGTCCTGCTTCAGCACCAGCCATGCAGCCGGGGTTTTCCTACAGTACACTTTTAACTAAGCTTTTCTCCTTTACCAGCAAGACCAAGAACACTGCCTGCATTCTCACACTGCTCATTATCATCCCAAAGGCCTTGGTATCACTCATGATAAGCTAAAGGTCTTCCAGACAGCATCATTTGTCTCAGTATGGATGAGCAGCAAAGGATAATAGCTTGCAGACTGAATGAGCCTTAGCAGTTACTCTGCTACATTTTAGGCCTGAGCCACTAGCAAGCAACAAATATGCCAAGACAACAAATCAGTTGTGTTTCCATCCCCTGCAGATGTCAGTCTCCAACCGCCAGCAGCCACTGCTTACATTTGGGGCCAATTGATTACACTAAAATGCTATGGCTGTGTGTAGATATAGCTATGCACCGTTTGCAACTGTGGTGACATTTTAGTAAAGAGAACAGGAAATCAGGAGTCATGGCCCATTATTAGAACTTATAGCTTTCAGAACTTTTATGGTTTACCTTTTTTTTACTTAGATTTGTTACCTTCCTGTACATTTCCAAGGACACAAAACACTCAAGAAGTAGTATGAACTGTGGGAACTGCCCCTTCATGGAGTTATTTGGTTGCTGTTGGACAGCTGCTAGTGCAGCTAGCTACTCTTAGTGAGTGGAATTGACTGCTGTGTCTCCTAGTAGGTAGGCACAAGATAAGTTTCTGCTTCACAGAAAACACTGCAATAATTTGACTCTTTTATTGGAAGTCCCTGCAGAGATATTATGAAATGGAAGATCTCAGAGGAAGAATTATCCTCTCATCTTGCCTTGAATCAATCCTTCAGGTCTGGGAAGTAAGTTGGAAGCAGCATGAGGACTTTTTTATCCTCAGGCATATGCTGCATCTGTTCAGTGAGGGGAATAACTTTTGTTTACTCTTTTAATTCTTCCTGTAGGGACTGAGCTATTGTTGAAGGCAATGTATTGCAATGCTGTCTGGTAAAGTTGTCCCAACCTGGAAAAATATCTGTTATCCTTAGTTTACTGTAGACCTACTCCTTCCTTCATTTGACCAGATTTCTGTTACAGCTTCAGCCAAAGGAAAATTATTTTCCAGTTCCCCACTATTTAAAGTTCTGGGCAAAGCTTTAATCCTGTCTATATCTGTTGCTGTTTTCATTCATCCATACACAGCTCTTGATTTCCACTAATTCCTGAACTCGTCCAGGATGTCTTGGCCAGGGACAAGGAGATGCCTTCACTGTCTAACTAACCTCTCTTCAGCCCCCTCCGAATTTCTTTCTCTTGTCCACTCTTTGGAATTAATTATTCATATGTCAAAAAGAGGACTCAGAGAAGTGTGTAACATGAACAAGAATTCTAAGATTTATAGTTTTGAAAACTTTAAAATATTTTAATCTTCAAAATTCTCATAATAATAAAAAGCCCAGTCATTTTAGTCTTTTGTCTCCTACTCAAACACCTAATCCCTCAAAAAACCTCCAAAAAACAATCAAAAACCCTAACCAAACAAAAACCCCTTATTAAAGACAAAGTACTTAAAAAGTGTGGGAAAACTATCATGTGAGGTCATGACACTTAAAAGTAGAAATGCTGATCTAAAACAATAATGATTTCTCATTTTAAAACTGAATGTTACTGAGGAAATTCTGGAAAGTATATTGATTAATCTACATAGAAAAAGGTTATTCGGAAAAAAAATCGAGATGCTTTTAACATTTTTTTCATATGTGCTCCTGAAAATGTACTTCTAGTAGATATAAAGATATATCAGTGTGGGAGATTTGCTGTTCAGAAAAATGGAAATTGAAGTACTTGGCTGAACTATTCCCCTGTAAAAGGTCTGAACAGCAAATAAAATACCAGCTACATAACTCCTGAAAATCAAAATACCTCTGTTTTGTCCATGGAATTTTGCTACTGCACTGTAATGAGCTGACCCTGGCTGAATACCAGGTGCCCACCAAAATCACTCTGGCACTTCCTTCGGCAAATGGGCAGAGGAGAGAAAATGCAAAAAATATTCATGAATTGAGATAAGAATCAGCAGGGATCACTCACCAGTCATGGTCATGGGAATGGACTTGAACAAAACAGACTTGAAGCAAGGATATTAGTTAAATTTATTACTAACAGAGCAGGATCATGAGAAGTAAAATAAAAACACTTTCCCTGTGCCCTTCCCTCCTTCTCAAGTTCTAACACCTTCACCACCTCAGTGGCACAGGGAGACAGGAGATGGGGATTACAGTCAGTTCATCACAGGTTGTTTCTGTCACTGCTCAGAGAAAGGAGTCCTTTCCCTGCTCCAGTGTGGGTCCCTCCAACAGGACACCGTCCTTCATGAACCTCTCCAGCAGGAGTCCATCCCACAGGCAACAGTTCATCACAAACTACTGCAATGCAAGTCCCTTTTCCATGTGTTGTATTCCTTCAGGCACAATCTGCTCCATTGTGGGTCACCCATAGGGCCAAAAGTCCTACCAGGAAAACCTTTTCCAGCATGGGCTCCTCTCTCCACTGGTCAGCAGGTCCCTGCCAGGACCCTGCTCCAGCATGGGCTTCCCACAGGATCACAGCCTTCTCTGGGCATCCACCTGCTCCGACGTGGTTCTTCTCCATGGTCTGCAGGTGGATCCCTGCACTCCCATGGTCATCCATGGACTGTAGGGAGACATCCTGCTTTACCACAGTCTTCATCATGGACCGCAGAGGAACCTCATCTCTGGTGCCTGGAGCATCTCCTCCTCCTCCTCATACACTGACCTTGGTGTCCGCATTGTTGTTCACAAATTCTCACTTCACTCTTCTCTGGCTGCAATTTCATCTGTCCAATAACTTTTTTTCTTTCTTTTCTCCTTCTTAAATATGTTATCACAGAAGCATTGCTGCCATTCCTGATTGGCTTGGCAGGTCAGTGGTGGGTCTGTCCTGGAGCCAGCTGTCATTGGCTTTGCTGGACGTGGGGGAAACTTGCAGCAGCTTCTCACAGAAGCCACCCCTGTTGCCTCCCAGCTACCAAAACCTGGTCACACAGACCCAGCACATGCATCCAAGATAACAATTTGATATAGTAAGTATCTGAAATAAATAAATAAATGAATAATCAAACAAACCCTTCTTTTTTTACTTAGGAGTTAAAATATCTTATTTCAAGCACTATTAAAATGAAGCAGTGAGGCAAATTCAGCAATTATTAGATTTCATTTCCCTTCTTACTAAAACCAGGGAACAACAGACATCTTTTGTGCAGATTTATTTTATCCATGAGGCTTGTTCACCTTCTCTCAGAGGCGCTTTGGAAAACAAACCTGACATATGACCATAAGAATGAAGTTCTTGTTTATTATTTTATGAACAATTTTTTTTGTCTATCTTTTACATTCTGGTAATGGTAGTCTTAAATAAATTCCTCTTGTGCTAGAAAGTGAAGATTACATATCTGTATTTACTTCTCATAAATCAATAGATAAAACAGAGATGGATGTGTAGATCAAGTAAATAGATGGGAAATAAAATCCTAGACTCTTGGAAATGTTGTAATTTACATATATGTCAACACATCCCCTGTAATAGTTCTTACAAAGGGAAAATAGCAGTAAAATAACCTCCTTAATATTTGTGTCAAAGAGACATTCAAAGTGAGAATCAAGAAAATAATCATCCCAATACAAAATTAAAGCATTCACATATTTATGTCAGGAAGTCACAGAACTACTTCTCTGTGTCAAAACTCTTTCTATGTTAGTGCTTTATTCATTGCTAATTTGAACTAGAAAAAGGCAACAAAACCATAAAGTAGAAATATAACATTTTAATATCTATAGTAAAAAGTGTGATGAAGCTAAATATACATGCAGAGTTTGTCCTTGATATTGTATTTACAGATTCTGGGCTATTGGAATCAGTGAGAGTTTTGCTGCAGATTGAGAGATGTATGTGGCCTGTCATATTAGATTGATAGGAGGAGCAGCCATAATGTTGTTTAACCACAGGAGGTTTGGCTTGAGATGAAACAGCAGCACAGAAATTAAAAGAGTTAGATGAATTAAGTTTACAAAACAAATAAATTTCAAAAATCATCTGTTCAGCACTTTTCTGTCATTCTAAAAATGTATAAAACCCAGTTTCCACTAGAAGTTTATTTTTTATGGTTTTGTTGTTATCTTCCCCTCTCACTGCTCCCTGTCCTGGTCCTTATTTTGGTAAATATTTTTAGAAAAAGTTAGGCACACTATTATGGTGTATTAGGTGTATTCTTCTGATAACCAACCTAGAGAAAGGTATAATTTAATCATTCATGTGGATAGAATAAATTCCTTGTTATTATTTTGTAATAAGCAATGAAACATACACGCTAAAAAAACTACATCCATGTGCTGTAATGTTATAACAAATTAGAGGCTGCAAAAGTTTCCAGAGAAATTTACCTCAGGTAAGAGCTGAGAAGTTATCCAGATCCGAAGCTGCATTACTTTACAGAAACACAGAATCATTTAGGTTGGAAAAGACCTCTGAGATCATTGAGTCCAACCTTTGACTGATCATCACCTTGTAACTAGATCATGGCGCTAAGTGCCAATGTCCAGTCATTTCTTGAACACCACCACTTCCCTGGGTACTCCATTGTGATGTTTAACAGCCCTTCCCATGAAGAAATTCCTCATGATGCCCAGCCTGAACCTCCTCTGGAGCAACTTGAGACCATGTCCTCTTGTCTCATCACGAATTGCCTGGGAGAAAAGACTGATCCCCACCTGGCTACAGCCTCCTTTCAGGTAGTTGTAGAGGTTGATAACATTCCCCCTGAGCCTCCTCTTTGCCAGACTAAACAACCCCAACTCCTTCAGCTGTTCCTCATATGACTTACCCTCTAGACCCTACACCAGCTTCGTTGTCCTTTTCTGGACTCATTCCAGCACCTCAATGTCTTGTTGAAGTGAGGGGACCAGAACTGGGTGCCTCACTGGACACCCTCACACCTCACAATTAATTGCATAAATAAATTAAGGAGGGAACATGGTCAACAAGGTATATGAAATATCCAGCTATCAATTACTAAGAAACAGTTCATGGTTGTTCTGTTCCTGTGTTGAGAAACAAGTTAATTTTTTGCTTGCACAAAGCTCTCAGAAGAGACCAAGACTTTTTCACTTTGGAACTTATCTACCTCTGTAATGTTAAACCT
>VWZG01009784.1:93111-103375 GCA_013396735.1 Grallaria varia | reverse complement strand
CGCCGGAGCCTTCCCCGCCGCCGCCCGCCGGGTACCCCTTCCCGCCCTACGGCGGCTCCTACCAGCCCAGCCAGGGCAGCGATGACGACTGGGACGACGACTGGGACGACAGCTCCACGGTGGCCGACGAGCCGGGCGCCCTGGGCAGCTCGTACCCCGAGTTCGAGGCGGCGGGCGGCGGCGGCCCCGGGCGGTACCGCCTGTCCACCCGCTCCGAGCCGGGCCTGGGCGCCCGCGGCNCCGCGGCGCGGGGCTTTCGCCGGGGCACCCGCACCAGCACCCGCACCCGCCCGGCGGCGCCGCCAAGAGCTCGGCCACGGTGAGCCGCAACCTCAACCGCTTCTCCACCTTCGTCAAGTCCGGCGGGGAGGCCTTCGTGCTGGGCGAAGCGTCGGGCTTCGTGAAGGACGGTGACAAGCTGTGCGTGGTGCTGGGCCCCCACGGCCCCGAGTGGCAGGAGAACCCCTACCCTTTCCAGTGCTCCATCGAGGACCCCACCAAGCAGACCAAGTTCAAGGGCATGAAGAGCTACATCGCCTACAAGCTGGTGCCCAGCCACACTGGGCAGCAGGTGCACCGCCGCTACAAGCACTTTGACTGGCTCTACGGGCGCCTGGCCGAGAAGTTCCCCGTCATCTCCGTGCCCCACCTGCCAGAGAAGCAGGCCACGGGCCGCTTCGAGGAAGACTTCATCTCCAAACGCCGCAAAGGCCTGGCGTGGTGGATGGACCACATGTGCAGCCACCCCGTGCTGGCTCAGTGCGATGCCTTCCAGCACTTCCTCACCTGTCCCAGCACGGATGAGAAGGCCTGGAAACAGGGCAAGCGCAAGGCTGAGAAGGATGAAATGGTGGGTGCCAACTTTTTTCTGACCATCAGTGTCCCTACTGGCCCTGGGGCCAGCCTGGACTTGCAGGAGGTGGAAAGCCAGGTGGATGGTTTCAAAGCCTTCACCAAGAAGATGGATGAGAGTGCCCTGCAGCTTAATCACACGGCTAATGAGTTTGCTCGCAAACAAGTCACTGGTTTCAAGAAGGAATACCAGAAGGTGGGGCACTCCTTTAAGTGTCTCAGTCAGGCGTTTGAGCTGGACCAGCAGGCCTTCTCGTCTGGCCTCAACCAAGCCATAGCCTTCACTGCGGAAGCCTATGATGCCATTGGGGACCTCTTTGCAGATCAGCCCCGGCAGGACCTAGATCCTGTGATGGATTTGTTAGCTCTGTATCAGGGGCATTTGGCCAACTTTCCAGATATCATCCACGTCCAGAAAGGTAACACCCGTATGTATTTTCTGAAATGATTTTGTTTTGTGTGTCAGTCATATACAACAGGTGTAGGGACCATGGGCTGAATTTGCCCGCTCTCTGGCTTGCTGGCCTGGAGTTCAGTCTTTCTGTGTTTACTCAGGTAAGCTGTTGCTAAAAATAAAAAAACCTCATCAGTGACAATTTTTGTCCTGTGCCAAAAGTCTTGTTGGGAGTTTTACTGGTCAGAGGTTGCTGCATTTGGCGGTGTGTCCCTGAAGGAAACCACATCTACCAATACTGCTGATACATTAGAGATTAATGGACCTGTTAACAAACTCTGGAAATCAAACAGTATGAAATCGTTTATTACTCAGATGTGTGTTAGGTATCTTAAATCTCTGATCTAGTAGATAATAAATATGAAGTAATCAGAAGATGCATTCCTCTGATTGACCACTGTGTTTGAAGTGTGTGCATGTTGCAACATCAGTTTGATGAGATGGTTAAATCTGCTGGGGTTTCTCGGATTGGCCAAATACTAAACTCGCTTGGTGCTTTTAGAAGAATAATGGTCTGCCAGTGCTCTTAATTGGAGTTGTTCAACCTTTGCCTTTATTGTCATAGCCAGATGTTTCTCACCTGTTATCCTTTCAGCGTCTTTCTATCTGAAACATGCTTTTCAGGTTCAGATTTCTGCTTGCAAGGTGCTTTGTAATCCATCAGAAAGAAAATAACTCAAGGGAGAAAAACATCTGCCATGCACCTAATGACACTTGTTCAGATAAGCAGAAGTTTGCAGCACTATATACGTGGAAATGCTGCTGTTGTACATTCTTGCCCACTAAGCACAGATAAAGTCCATTGTTCGTTACTTTAGCTGTTTTATGCCTTACCTGCAGAAATGTAAGTTACCTGAGAAAACACATGAGCTTTGTTGAAAATCATTTGGAAGTTAATAAGTGGTGTTCTACTTTCCAAGTGAATTGTCACTCGTGGTGAATCAGTCTCTTTGCACTTCCATGACATTTCCAGGGATTTTGCATCTCTAACAGTACCTTGGGAACAAAAGGGTTGGAAAAGTTTTTAAACAGATTAAAAAGACAGGCTTCCAGAGGTATGCAGTATTGCTGGGAACATCTGAGAAAACAGAGTTGCTACAACGTGCACAATTTGCTTATTTAAGAAAATAAGCTTTTCATAAAAATTGCATGCATCTGAGTCAGATTTCCATTCTGCTGTCAAATCCTGAAAATTGTGATTGGAAACTTAAATGCTCTTAATAATATTTTGAAGAGAAAAAAGAAAGTGTGCAATCTAACCTTTGAGGAGTTGTTCTGCAGGGTGCTTTGTCATAGTGTTCCGGTAATAGCTTTAAAATATTTTAGATTTGGAGAAGAAGATCACCTTGGAAATGCCTTATATTTGGGAGCAGATCATGTTAAAGTGAGTTGTCAACTAATAAGATTATCTCTAAGCTTCTGGAAAAAAATAGAGATTTTTTATTAGGTAGGAAAAAAAATAGGTTGTATATACTGTTTAAATAATACATCCTCGAGCTTTAAAGGCTATACAGAATTCTTCACTGAAGTATTTTTGGAGATGAGACTTTGAAGGGAGGATTGGGAATATTAAAGTATGTGCTGGACCTATCCCTGTTTCTTTTACGATTTTATTTGAATATGTACTTATTGGTTAGGTTTACCTTGCTGAACTGGGGGAAGTTATGTAAATGCACTTTCGCTAGAGCAGTGCATGAGCATGACGTACATAGAGTTGATTTTGGGCCAGAGGACTATCCTGGAGGAGCTTGAAGAACTGTTTGGCAATCCTGCCTGTAGCTATAATGCTCCAGCACCTCTGGGCTAGTTTTGCCTCCAATACACTATTACCCATGGTACATTGGAAGGTGGCACGGGCTTGAAAGGTTGGTCTCTTGAGTGTCCAGCTCATGATGGGAACAGGATTAGAGCTCAGTTGTATGTTTGTTGTTGTTGTTCCTGTTACAAAACAGCGAACTAGAGGGAACTGAGAGTTGTTTTTTGCACACAGGATCCTGCTGGTTATTATTCTTAGAAGTTACTTTTAACAAGGTACACCTTTTCAATTCTGAACTATAAACTTCAGATGAAAATATGAACCATTTGATGTTCTTACAACATAAAAGCTTTCTTTTAATTTTATTGTCTTGGGATGGCTGCCAGTTTTGAGAAATAATATTGTCTCTATAAACTATACAAATATCTCTTGGTGATAATAGATCATCTGAAAAATAGAGTTGACATGTCTTTCTTCAAGTTGGGTTTTATTTTCTAGTGTACAACCTCACTGAGCAATAAAATGACACAAAAGTGGCCTTAAAAGTGGTAGAAGCAGCAGCCAGATGGATACATGGCCATGCCTTTAAAAAGATGAACCCTGAAGTTAAGAATAGTGCTCCCTTTTTCTTTTTTTTTTCTTTTGTGTAGTGTAGATGTATTGTCCACTTCAGATAAAAAACAAGGTGGCATCCCCCTAGACCTGAGAAGGACTGAAAAATGAAGGCAGCTGCACCCAAAACATGCTGATGTCTGTGCATAGAATATTCAACTGTGTTGTTCTGTTATGGTTTTGCTCTGCTGCAGTTAGTTGAACAGCTGCTGAATGTGATTTGGAGATGTGTTTTGTGGTATGGACTGAGAAGTCTGCATGTCTGGGGTTTTGTTTAAAAAATTCTGCAACTTCTGCAAAAAGAGTCACAGAGACAAAAGTTTCCCTCCATGTGGGCTTTGTCTTTTTCACGAGAATTATGAACCAAAGCCATGTAAGCCTTGCTGTTGCTTTGTCTGCATGTTAGCAGGAAAATGTGTTAACTGTTGTGCTTTTAATTGCTCTGGGATTCAGATCTTTCTGCCTTCTATGCCAAGGCTGTAATGCGTGATCTGATTTGTGTGTAATTTGTGTAAAACATATGAACCAATGGAGCTTGGAAATATTTTCAAACTGTTTATCATTTTTTTAATATTGTTAGTATTTTATGAAATGGGACTAGCTTCAGTAGGAGATTTTAAAAGATCCCTTTCCCTCTGCCTCTTTCATCTTGAGTACCCAATGTTTAAGGAATTTTCTGTAGGAAAGGAAGAATTAAAGTTCCTGCTTCAAGGGAGGCAGAGGAAGGATTTGTAGGATCGTGTACTGTGTGCCAGGTGAGGATCAACTGGCCAATACTTCGTGAGAGCCCTTATCTGGTGATATGTGCCTCAGTCCAGGTCTGAAGGTTAACTGGATTGAGCCCTACAGCAAAGAATCTGCCAATTTGAAAATCCCACATTTCCATCTGGAAGTAGTTGGGTTGAGAGCCCCACTGAGGCTGGGCCAAGTACCAAGGCCGACATCCCTTACAAACTACTTTTTGTTTTATAGGTTTTACTTGGAAAACTAAGTGATTAGGGGAGGACTGGCACCTGTATGGTGGATGATGGCACAGTGGGGTCTCAAGCTCTAAACACCCAAATACTTGTTTGAATCTAGCCCTCAAACCCCCATGGGTAAATGCATCCAAAGTGCTTGCATGAAAGTATTCCATCGCATACAGTTGGTTTTTTTGGAATGGAAGATACAAATATGTTAAACAGATATAATTGTACTCTGTTTTCTTTAGCCTCTGGCAAAACATTTGCAGAAGAGGAATATTGAGTTCTGGCGGCTCAAAAAGCAAGCTGCATTTTTGTAATGTTCTGTTGCAGAACTGGTGTATCTTTCAAGAAATACTAGATTCGTTTGTTAATTTTGAGAAGAAAAGCAGCTTCTCAACTTCCTCTGTAATGACTACCTTCTTTTTTGTGTTTTTAAGGTCTACTAGTGGAAATTCCCTAGGCATTCTTGGCAAAATAATTTCTACGTAATAATTGTTAGAGGTTCACTCAACTGATGAGATCTTCCTTCTTCAGTAGTCTTCAACACAAGTGCTTACTGCAGGCCCATGCAAGTTCAGATTCAGAAAATCTGTGCACTTGTGAGAATTGCAGATAGCATGTACTAGTACTCTAGCTTGTCTGACTCCCTTGTCTTCACTTGCTTAGTGAGAGTAGAGAAGTTGGGGGAATTTTGGATTTTTATGTCAAGTTTTGTTTGAGGAATTACTATAATTGGCCTCTTGCAATTCCTGAAAGTGGAAGAAATACTGACTGAAATGCTGTTTCATCTCTGCTTTCCAGATTT
The DNA here is from genome assembly GCA_013396735.1 of Grallaria varia. Classification (NCBI taxonomy): domain Eukaryota; kingdom Metazoa; phylum Chordata; class Aves; order Passeriformes; family Formicariidae; genus Grallaria; species Grallaria varia. The sequence goes on along the minus strand of VWZG01009784.1, from coordinate 97,931 downwards.
CTTCTTTCCCTTAACGTTATGATGTTAATTTTTGACAAACTTCTGGTTATGATTTTTGCAAACAGATCTGAGAAAGCAGTCTAAATGTTTCCTAAGATGTAGGCAGCAATTCCATTTCCTCTGCATGCCAGGATTTAATGAAATTATTTTTTAAAATATCTGAGTGACCTTTTTCCTTCTTGGTCACTGTGAAAAGTAAAATAAGGCAGATGCTTTTACTTACCTGAAGCAAAGTTAATTCTAGGCACTGGCTTTAAAGAATGTGCTGGGTGCGCTTTTAGAATATCTTACAAAATTGAAGATGAAAAGTCTATCCAGATATAAATGTATCAAAATTTCAAGAATCAGGAAAATCTAAACAGCACTGAAACCTGGAATTCTCTGGAACATTTTCAGCTTCCCCCACACACAGCCGTGCAGGGGGAAGGACTGGTATGTGTGTTCATGAATAAATCAGGCTGGTTAATAATGACATGTAAAATTTTATATCACAGTGTAAATGCAGTGCTTTTGTCTCGTGCTTACTGCCTAATCGATTTGTTGTGCAAACATATTTTTTTCTTCCCTATTTTTCCTTTTATCCACCTTTGGTATTTTTTTCCCTCCCTCTGTCCCTCAGATGCATATTCTTTGTATTGGGTTCAAGCCAGGTAGCTGCCGGGTAAGAGCTGGGAATGTAGTCCTATCCAGATGACCCTTACAACAGTAAAAAGAGATGGGTATGTGCACTTCATCTGTGTAAGGACTTTGGTGAGAAAGGATGTTCTGCTCCAGGATAACTTGTATTTTCTGCCCTATCAGCCTCCCCATAGCTATTGCAGTGATGATATAGCATTGTCTGCATGCTGCTGCATCACCCAATATTGCCTGCCAGTATTTGAAGGTAACATCAAGGAGGTGGAGATCTTTAGATGACTAAAATGTGAAAGAATCTTAACATTTAGAAACTGTATAAGTTTTCAGCTCCCTTAGTGTGTGTGATATCAGAGGACAGGAGTAAGCAAGACTAAAACTGAGCAATAGCCTTACTTAAAGGAGATTAAACAGGAAGAGAAAGAAAAGGTCTTCTATGCCTTGTTTAACAGATGCGTGGGTCTTTGTTAAATACGATTCTTTTTCCTTTCCCACTCCTCAGCAATCTCTATAGCTTTCTAAGGGAGCAAGATTCATGGTGTCAGTATATTTTTCTTTCCTGTTACCTTTTGAAACCTGGTAGCCTGATTTCATACACATTCAGTGACAGAAAGACATTTCATAGCTGATAAAACAGCAGTGGGTTTTTTTTTTTTGTTTTTTTTTTCAAAGCCAGCTGGTAGCTGAGGAAAAGGGTAAATGTTCCTCCTGTGGGAGAAACTACATGTATTGCTGCAGACCAGAAAGTCTGTGCAGTCCACTCTCTTAGTGCCAACAGGCTGGGGAAGTTTTGACCAGAGCTCTCACCTGTTGTTTTGACCACAGGCAGTAAGTCCTTGTCTGCTGGGAAAACCCTGTGGGCAATTAGGGAGTAGCAGAGCAATATCGACATTAAAGAATTAAAAAAAATATATGAAATATATGAAGAATCTAGATAGTGAGATGGTTCTCCTGAGGCTCAGGGCGCCCCTGGTCTGGCTGAAAGGGCTTCCATCCAAACAGGGGAAACAAGAATTGGTAGACTTACTTCATCCAAACAGGAAAGACAGAAATTGGTAGAATGAAAACAGAAAGAAGCTCCCAGAGCTCTTCCATTTCATTGTTAGCACATTATCAAACACAAACAAGCTGTCTGACTTCTTTAGTTTGCAAGTCACCTTTGAAACAAGGACGTGTTTCAGCCTTTCCAGCGTCTTTCCATGACTTCATTGTTAGACTTTGTTTAAACAGTTAAAATGCCAAGTTAATGTGTGCAGACTATAAACTTATCCCACTGGTACCTTATGTATTTTAAACTGGCTGGTTCAAATAGCACAGAATTTGAAAATTCTAAGTTTAAAAAAAAAAAAAAAATTACATTTGGCTGAACCCCCAAAACATTAGCCTTATCAGCAGACTAGAGCAAACACGACACGTGCTTTCTATGCAGTCTAGTTTGTTTCTTGAAGGCTGTGAGAATTTAAATAAAATGGAAAAAAAAATTAATCTGTTCATTTCTTGCCAGTGATTTTGGGTTGTTGTTGTAGCAGAGCAGGAAGTAGTGTGATGTTTTCAGTCTTTGTTTTAAGTAAGTACAGACCATGGTTGGCAACTTCTATGTAATGAACTGAACTACCCTTTTTATGCCTACATGCACTTCATTCATTAACAATGTGAAAAGCAGATTTATCCTGTGATTCAGAGTTTACATTACTTTTTGTCCCATGGTAAAAAGCAACTTAATATTTTAATTTTTTTAGAATCTTTATGATTTTGAGTTTTTATATGTGTGAATAGCTATGCTGGCAAACCTGGCGGTATACTGAAAAAGTCTGTCTTTTATATAATATGAATACAGCATTATATTATTATAATATTCATGTGCTCTGCTTTTGTATTATCTAACAATTTTTAATTGGTTACATTAGTTATGGTTTACCTTGGCTATTTTTTTACTCAACAAGAATTGTACTTGTGTTCTTACACAGAAACTTCAACATTCAGATTTCTAAGAGAAGGTAATTAAAGGGTACTAGGAAAAAGTGAGCCAGTATCTGTGTTTCATTTGGATCTTGACACTTTTCATATGAATTTGTGTTAGACTGTCTATGCATGTTGAATTTGCTTATCCTAGGACAGTAGTGTAGCTAAGCAGATAATTATGGAGAAGCAAAGACCATGAATTGTGCTCTTTCTTTGCTTCCTTTTTAGCCTTATGAGAGAACAACACCCAAAAGCAGGTGTTCTGTTGTGCCCCAATAAAGAAGTGATGTAAGAGTGAGTGGAACCTGCATTTATACTTGCTTCTCTCAGTAATGGTGTATGGATGTTGATATGCAGTGTTACCTGTCTTCCCTATTCACCCACATCCCATGAATTTTACAAAAAAATTTGAAAGAAGCCACCATCTAATGTAATGATGCTTGCATACATTTTGGAGAGGAGGAGGAGACATTTCTATTCTTTTTTTCTTTAACCAGTTCCACTGAAAATTATGCATGCATAGCGTAATTTCTGATGGTTGTTGTCTTGAAGTTAGCATTATGAACAAGGTATTTACAAAAGCTGTTAAGTCTGTAGCATCTTTTGAGCAAAAAAAAAGCCTGTTTTTAGCATTCTAATTGGGCAAAACTAGTGTTCAGAATATCTGATGACCAAACTGTAGTAGACCAATTCCTATTCTGGAAAAGAGATTTATGTGTTAAAAGCTTGTTTGATGCCCCATTTAGATGTAAACTAGTACTAAAAAAATGATGGAAAGGTTTCATCTTGGTAGCTCTGCAAACTGCAGTTGCCTAAATTTTCAAGTGTGTTCCTGAAGAACATTAATTGCTTTCTAATGGACAAGTATACTACATTTTGAGTGACCAGCTTCGTTTATGTTTTACTCTTCTGTCCCCGCAGTCTGCACTGTTAGCTGAAGCCATACTAAAGAAAAAGTCCTTAAATGGTACATGTGAGTGCCAAAAAGTACAGAGTGCCTTAGCACTGGGCAAAACCGGCATTATTAGCTAGTGCTTGCTTCTCAGGCTATGGTGCAAAATGCTACATTTGTGATAGCAGACAGCAATATACATAGTTTAAATGGATTTTAAGATCAAATTATTCCTGGCAGTCCTCCTTTCAGGCATCACTTTAGGTACTTTTAAAATCAAAACTGCTCATGAACACAGCTTGAACAGGCTTTACTTGCTAAAATAAGGTCATATGTTTGCTTAAAACACTGTTGGTGTACAATACATCAAAAGATGACATGAGTTTTAAATCACTGCATTCAAGATTTGAATGGAAAACTTGCATCTCATTTTGCACATTTTTTTTGTGTGTGGTTACCTAACGCTCTGTAGTTTTCTTTTAATTTTATTAATGGCATTATGTGGTACAGTAGGTGCAATAAATGGTAATTCGGTAATGTTTCTTTCATTTATTTTACCGTCATTCTCATATCTCCTGTTATCTACTGTTCCAAAGGTCAACTGGCATGTGCTCATATAGAAGTATAGCATGACCCAGCAAAACATTTGTACTGGACATGCTGCACATCAGAGCTTGTAGATTCCTCTGAGGGACTCTGGAACTGAAATGTGCATTGACAGTGTAGTAATTTGAATGTCTTTTCTGCAGTGTGATCATTTTGGAGTCTCTGACCATGGACAGGTATGATTACAGTCCTTGTAGGTTTGAATGAATAAATTGGCCATCTATGTTCTTCCCATTTCTGTGTACACTGACTGACAGATGTAGGCTCAATGAGTCTGGTCAGGTCTTATTAATCACATTATTTAAAATTTTTAAAAATGTTACGCATGTATGGTGTCCATTAACCCTGGCAGTTCTGTAAAATTGACATTTGACACTGCATTCTAACACCGTTGTTAATCAGTTATATATTAATTAAATCAATTTGTATATTAAGGCCATCACATGAGGTTACAGTTAATTAAGCTGAAAAAACTCTAGAAAAAACTGTTTTATTTGTGTGTGATCTCTGAATTGCATAGGTTAAAAAGTTACTTCATTGTGAACTGAAGAATGTCTCAGAGCATCAGTTTTCAATGAGTTTTGCAACAGGGTAACTGGAAGAACAGATAGTTCTGTCTGATGTTAATAATCCTGCAGTCAGTCAGCGTTAACCTAGATGTCAGCAAAGTGCTATAATTTATAAGCCTAGATTTACAGGATAGTATTGTATTATTTTGGGCTTTTTT
>VWZG01009784.1:0-93067 GCA_013396735.1 Grallaria varia | reverse complement strand
AGCAATGGGCAATAGTAAAATAAACCTCAGTTTTTGAACTATTGTGGGGCAGCAAATTCTAAAAGCATAATAGCTATTTTGATGTATGTACAAAGCCCCTTGTAATGCTGAAATAATTGCAGTTTGATGTTTTTGATTTCATATTTCTAACATTTTGCTGTGAAAAAGAAAGTTAAAGTGGTTTTGCACCCTTAAGGAGAAGTATAGCATCTCTGCATTTGAAAGACTGGGTTTGAAAGCTGTTGCGTTGGCACTTAGCGAAAGAGCAAGTGGCTTCAGAATTTGCCTTTGGTGTTGAAGATCACTTGCCTTTTCTCAGTGTAAAACCAGATTTTAAAGGAGCAACTCACTCCAGCATTAGTAACTGTAATGGTGCTTTCTTCCTGTGACATTTCTTTTGTACAGTTCAGTCTCTACTGAAAAAGTCTTCTGGTTTTCATTTCAGGCAAATTCCTATTATGCTGCTTTCCATTATAAATATTGGCCAGAAAATGTAAAGAATTTGCAGAATCTTAGTGTAGGCTTTTGTTAATCAGTGCTCAGAGCATTCTTAAGAAAATAATCTGTCAGTGTAGCAAAATCTCTGTTCTGTTACACAATATTTCACTTTGAATTGAGAGGGGGAACTTTGGGAGCTTTTTTCGGAGTAGGATTTCACATTATGTGTAACCTCATGCAATGCTTCTGCAACTTCCCTTGTGTTGGAACTTACGATTGTGTCGCCCTGGGCTGAGCCGGATCATATAGCTAGGCCATTGATAAAACTAAGCCTTCATCTCTCTCCTCTGCAGGCCAGTTGCATTTTTTTATTAGATTAGTCATTTGAGACATCTTGTAATGACATCTTTGCTAGATCTGGGGTAAGAGGGACTACCATGTAGACTAACTTGTTCTGGCAGCAATCTACTGTTTCCATGCATGTGACCTACCCAGGGTTTGCTTTTTCAAATCTTTAAGCAGAGAGCTGTAGCTAAATAATCTTATTATTACATAAGTAAAAAGAATTTCTTGTTACATTTAATGGTTCTACATCCTTTTATGAAAAGAGCATCATAAATACGTTTTTTGCCTTCCTATTAGGGATGCTGTTCAGGTTAGATGAGTGCTTTGTAATCAAAATAAAGCAAAGGGAGTTGGTAGACAAGTTCTAAGCTCTCCCTTCAGTAGTGTGCTTTGGAGAACACATCATACTTATTATTAGACCATTTAATATGATGGACAACTGAATGGTGTGGAAATGTAAGTTGCTCTACTTTCTAGGAAGTGATTATAGCTTACTGATAGTAGAAAATGAAACATTGTTTGTTGCGCGTGTCATTTTATTTGTGCAGGATTACTGAGGCACAACTGCTTGGGGATTTTCTTTGTCAAACTCAGGTGTTTGTTAAAAGATTACAGTGTTTTCTGACCCTGACTGCCCTGCCTTGGGAGGGAACCATCTCTGCTTTGGTTTTCTAGCTGTCACACCTAGTGAAGCTTGTTGTCTGTACTCTTAGCAGCTACTGCTGCTCTTCAACTCCTGATTGTACGTGCTGGCAGGCATAGGGCAGGCCTGCCTTCTGCTGAGACTGAGGAGTTGGGTGAAGAGTAGTCTTGATTTCAGTCTGCAGGAGATGAATGACAAAACTTTTGTCTTCTGGTCGCATAGCAGGCTGCAGCTTGGACTTACGTCATGTCCACAGCAAGCAAGAAGAAGCAGCGTGGGTCTGGCTGCTGTCAGGGTGCTCATGCCATGCAAGTGGAGTGCTTGGGGACACGTATACATCAGCATGGGTTTACAGGAGTACATGTGTACTTACTTTGTGGAGGAAGAGTGAGTGTGTGGACCCAAACCCACCCCTAGCTTACTCTCAACCACAAATCTCAAAGCATTTATTACTGTAATAAAACTGCAGGTGATGTGCAAATATATTGTTTGGCCCAAACCTGAGTTCTCTTAGGTTCAGGATTTTATTTTTTATCTTTTTTTTTCTGAATGTATGTAACTCTTCCTCATTGCAACTTCATGTTTGCGTGAGCAGCTTACTGACTCAATACTCTTCTTTTTTGCTTTGTTATCTCCTCAATACCCATTTAAGATGCTGTTTGTATAGTGTGTTTTGTGCTTGAAAGTACTTACTTCTATGAAGAACTCTACCTTGTCCCTGTTTTCTTGGCTGCTAGCACAATACACTAGGGCAAATTTTGCTACCACAAATGTCCCTTACTAAATATGTTTATATCATCTTGTGCTGTCTAATCAAAACAAGCACTGAAACGTGAATTTCTCTTAAGCCCGTAGCTGCATTCGGTGACCATCACAATCTTTTTAACATAAGGCTTTGGGCAGTGTAAAACAACATTCACATATGCTTTTCCCTACCTTTAAGGAAAGAAATAGTTGTAGTGCAGCTTTTTGTAGCATCTTTGATCCAGGCCCTCTTTGCTGTTTGAAAGTTAGTCCTGATCATTGAAACATGACTCCTGACAGAAGGTCTTTGCCTTGGAACAGAAGCTTCAAATGCACAGGCAAGACATTACACACTCTGTACATCTGGATCTAAAAAAAACCCCAAGAATTTATTTTTACATGTCCATCCCTCTGGGAACAGTGCATTGGCAGATATTTATTCCAGGCATGTACTCAGCAGGAGGCTTCCCTGAGCTAATATGCATTAGAGGTGACTCCTTCTGTTTCTTTTTCCTAAAATGTGTTTCAGCCTTTTCTGGGACTGCCATAATTCTGCTCTTTAAAAAAAAATACTCTTGCTTTTTTTGATTGTCCAAAGCAATGCTAGGTATTCACATAATTAAAATCAGAAACCAGGAAAAGTTTCTGCAGGTGTTGTTTTAGACTGGGTGGCCTTGCTAACCTCAGCAGCCTCCAAGTGTGACAGCAGGTGCTGGATTAGGTGCTGAGTATGATGGACTGGTTAGAGTGGATGGAGGTGGGGGGGTTCATGGTGTACAGCCTGGCGTGCAGCAGGTTGGGAGTGATGGGCTGGGAGTCATTAGAGGTTAGCATCCCTTACCAAGGCATTTCTGCACATGACCCTTCTTTTCAAGAGGGATGCACACAAGGAACATCCTGTCCCCAATTCTCTCACCCTGTTCTAATCTTTGCATTCACCATTAGAAACCTGCACGGATCGTTGAGCCCTCCACATCAAAGAATCTCTCTTCCAGCTCAGAGTTTTGTTAACGTAGATTAAAATATAGGAAAAATAGATTCTGGAAAGGTGTTTGGAGAAAATTTGAGTGTGTTTTGTTACTAAAGCTGCTTGGAAAGCCATGCAAACTAATAACACTTTTTTCCTAAGATCTGCTAAACTAAGTCTTACAAACTTCAGTAGGTACTGACCAACTTAAAAATGGCATTTGGAAACAAATTTTTATTTGCATCTTAAAATAAAGCACATGGATGCTTCTTTTCCCGAATGTTCAAAAAGGATTCTTTGATTGTCCTAAAATAAGCTGAAATTTTCCCTCTGTCAAGTTAATTTTACGATTGTTTACTAATAATTCAACACTTCATTTGAAGTCATTTTGAAAAAAACCAAGCAAGTTTATGCTTAAGTACATGCATCAGCTTTGTCATATATTGCTCATGTCTGGTTGTAATCTGTCCAGGTTTTAAAGGAAATTCCACTGCAGGACCAGTATGAATCTATATGCATTAAGAGAGAAGTGTTAATGACTGTAACTTTTCCCATTGGATCCCTTCCCTAATTATAAATCTTCCCATTTTTCAACACCAAAAAAATGCATAATGTATGTGGTCTGGTGGGCTTTAGTGTTTGGTGATGTATGGTTTTTATTGATGTAAAATAATTCGAAGATTATACATGCTCCAGAGCTTAATTGTGCTTTCAGGTGATGATGCTGTAAATTTCAGTATTTTTTGTCCAGTTTGGTCATTCTAGAAATAACATCTAAATCTGTTTCCCACATCACTACTGAAGAGTCGTCATGTTTATTTAACCAACTCCATCTGGCTTCCAGTAAGTCCCAAATTTCAGTTTTTCACAGCTGTGCATGGATTCCTGTCATGCCCACAGAGCGCAGAAGTTTTTGCTAAGCCTGGTTAAGTTTATTAAAGGCAGCATTCTTTTTTCAGGAGAAGGGATTAAACGTTTTTCAGATCATGGCCTAACTCACAGATTCCTCACTCATGAGAGGACAAAATACAGATCTTCTGGCACAGTCCCACTGCTGACACCACTGCATATGGAAGAGTTTTTTCATTGGTGCTCTTTGGGCCAGGCTAAGGATGATGAGGTAAATCAGCTGGAGCAGCCAGTGCCAAACTTTTAGCCACCACACTGACATGCCACAGGAGCCAGGATGGAGTCGGACCCTGCCACCACCTGGCAACCCCCAGATACAGACACTGCCCTTAGCCTCTGCCACTTGAATATAAGTGTCCTCAGCCATGCAGCCTGTGGTCTGTTAATAACCTCCCTGACACTGTTTAAAAATTAAAAGGAAAATCATTAATATGGAGTTTCTGCAACTGCATCATACCAGAGCAGAATTTGTTATGCTCACGAGGGAGAGCTCATACCAGGGCTGCAGACAGAAGATGCCATGTACAGCATAGCCCAAATGCAAGTTAAGCAGAAAAATACTATTTTAAGAGTAGAGAAGTACTGATAGCAGTGAAAGTACTTTCTGAGTGTTTGCAATTAAAAACATTCTACTCCCTCCCCCACTCCCACAACAGCTAAGTAGCTGTTGTTAGGAGTTGAATGGAGAAAAGTGCAGGCTTCTCTGATTTTATGAATTCCACATTTTATTATAACACAATACATAACTGCCATTCAGTTTCACAAATGCAACAAACTCTTCTTGCCTAAGGCTGCAAAATCATCTGATATTTTAGCTTGATTGTTGTCAGAGCAAGGAATGAGCCACAGCAGGCCAGGGAATGTGAGGAGCACCTGAATGAAGTGTAGCAAGCAGCAGTGCTCCCCAGCCACCTCCTAGCCTGCTGTATGTGTAGCAAACCCAGACACATCCATGCACAGACAGTCCTTCTCCAGATCTGAATTGTAGGGAGGTGTCAGGGTGCTGGCAGAGGCCACATTTGAAATGGTTTTCAAACAGGCACAGGAAGTCAGTGACACAAGTTACCGTTGCTGCTCACGGACTGCATTTTCACTGTTTAATCGTGTTTGCCGTGTGTGGGTTCAGGCTGAAAAGCAGACAAACCTGCTCCCTTAGCAGACAGAGTGGAGGTTGTCCCCCTGGAATTTATAGACAGAGATGTCTCTGTTAGCTTGCTGGCAAGTATTGTTCCTGGGGTTACAGAAAAGCTCTTCAAGGCAAGAAGGGAGCCCTGTCCATGAACTGTAGTTGCATGCAAGTGTAATATGAAAGGAGAACGAGGAAATTGCAAATATTTAAAATAACAAGCATCTAGTGGTCTGATTTGTTTTAGTTACATAGATAAAATACATATGTGATATTTAAGGCAAAGAAGTTGCTCTAGGGGAAATTGAGTCCAAGAATATGATTATCTTAAAACATATCTTGATATTCTGTTGTTTTATGAGTCTGCTTTGAGTAGGTCTGTTTTGAGTGATACTTTGCTTTTGTAGTATGTGTGTACTTTAATTAGCCGTATGGGGAAGGAGAATGTCAGTTCTTTACCTCTGTTTTTCTACTAGCTTTTACAACACTGTATAAGGTCTACCTGGGCATCTGTGACTTTGAAATAAACTTTTAGATTCTCTAGATTCACTAATCAATTTTGGAGTACCTGTGGTGTAAAAGCAAAAACATGTATTGTCAAGATTTTGCGTATTAAGATCTGCTTTTGACATTTCACAAGGATTGGTAAAAGTGATATTTCACAAAGTCCAGTTTCTTAATGAGGTTATTTTTCTGGATTTTGTTTGGGCTTAAATTGATCTGATGAGTTTTCTATTGCTTTCAGTTATTCTCTGAAGGACACCATCTGATTTTTTTTAGACATGTTTTACTAACTTTAACGTGCTCAATCCTTAAAAACTGTTGCATTTTATTTTTTAAACGTGATTCACTGGTCTGTGATTTTTTCTTACGTGGAAAAGCTTTTATTTCTTTTCATTCACATATACATGTATGTACACATATAGATACATTGAGAGTAAGTCTTATACAAATCCTTGTTGTTATTAAATTACTTGTTAAAGTTCAGTTGAGTCTACATGGTCCTCACAGTTCCACTATTTTGTTTTGTTCTTTACACAGGAGCCCTTACCAAAGTAAAGGAGAGTAAGCGGCACGTGGAAGAGGGGAAGATGGAGCTCCAAAAAGCTGAGGGCATTCAAGAACGCTGTAACATTATTTCTTTTGCAACCCTCGCAGAAATCAATCATTTCCACAAAATTCGCGTGAGGGACTTTAAATCACAGATGCAGCATTTCTTGCAACAGCAAATACTCTTTTTTCAAAAAGTGACACAAAAGCTAGAAGAAGCTCTTCACAAGTATGACAGTGTTTAGTCTCTGATTTGTGTACTTCCCTCAGCGTGGACATGACCCAGGCAGCAGAGCAGATGCTGCTGAAGAGCTATTGCCAGTGGTAGATGGCGGTACAAGAATGGGATTGTGTTCACCTGGAACCCGGGTTTAATCTCCGATCATGTAGAAATGGAAACAGTTATAGGGCTATGTAGTAGAAACAGTACCACGCATTGTAGCTAAGTTATACTGTGTATGCCTACACTACCATTGTAACTTTTTTTGAATAATGAGTATACTATTTGCCTTATTGCTTTTGAAATACGGTATTTTAGTGCGTACTTTGTAGACCTCAAAACCCTTTGGGTCTTTAAGGAAGTTGGCTAGATAAAAGCCTGCTTCAGATGCCTTTTTACTTTCCTAGATTTGGATTTCCTAAATTCAAATGGTTCTCTGTTTACAGACTCCTACTAGAGCAGCTATGTGATTCTGTGCCTTTAGACTCTATTTTTCCTTTTCTAGTAAGTCACATTTTTATGATCGAATGAATGAAGGGTTGATGCCTATGACAAGAACTGATTATGAAACCTCACACTGACTGGAAAAAAATCAGCTGCCATCCTTGCATAGCAAGTACTGTCTTACGACAAGTGTTGGCTCAAAAGGGAGAACGTAAATTTATTCACACTTTCCCTGAAAATGGAGACTACTTGTTATATGTACTAGGATGTTAAGCACATATACAGCATTACTGTGAGTGAAAATTTGAAGAGCTAGCTTAATAAAAATTACATATTTCAAGGGGATATCAATGCAAGCTTGTGGCTGCAACATTTTTTTAAGTTTCAAATTACTTGCTTGTTGTTCAGTTGCTGATTCAGTTTAACTTCAGACTTGCATCTACATTGCCAGTTGTCTGAGTTGAAACTCCACTGTGATTTGTTAGTTTACTAAGTTAAAAGTTTTCAGGGATGTTCAGTAATATAAACGATCTGAAATAAGTGTTGGCTGAACTGACTTGGAAAACAGGTGGCATTTTTATGTTTGTAACACTCAAGAATTAACAATTGTCTTAGTTTTTGTATAAATATTTTGACAAGCAGGGTGCATTTATATATATATGTAAACACTATCTTTTAGAGAGTTTTATGGCTTATTTCGCTTGAATTAAGTCTGAAGTTTGTATTTCTTACCTATTGATTTCCTTCTTATAGGTCAGTATGAAAGAGGGTTTTTATTTATCCTATCTTCTTTCTCCTAAACAAAAATAACGAAATGTTTCAAGGAAGCTAAGTGCTTACTTTTTTGTTTTAAATTGAATTAATCAAAGATGGCTTAAACAAATAAAAGCCTGGGAAAGGAAGTAGAGCAACAGCTACAGCTAAGTACAAATCATTCCTCACCTGTGCAGCAGAAATGGGCAGATCTTTCAATCGTGAGTTTCTGTTGTTTAACCCCATACCTCTGTTTTGGAGGAATAAATGTAAGAATATAGTTTGAATTCTCAGATTCATCCACAAATGCTTGGAGATGGCTGTTTTGTGGAAGTTGTGTTTGGCAGTGCTTCTAGTACGTACAGAAAGCAGCGAAATACAGAATAATGAAGAGGGGGAAAGCCAGTATTTGTAAAAGAAAGGACAATCAGTGAGGAAAGACTCCATTTCTAGCCTGTTGAAACAGTGCTGCAAACAAGTTTGACCATAAAATAAGGACCATAGACATAAGGCTGACTTGCTCTTTACCTTCCTCATGGTGTCTCGTTCTACACTGAAAACTTACCACTTCCCCTAACAGCTCTTCCCAGCAGAACTCCTGCTTCCCTGTATGTCATTCAATTACATGACACGGTGGTGAGCTGTGTTTGAGCTGACTTCCACGGCTTGCGTTTGCTTAAGCCAGATACTGTTTTATTAAATGTTTTTGCAGTAATTAGATCAAATTACAATCAGATTGATTCTGCATGAAGGTATTAAGACCTGCTCACAAATTGGTCTTGGTCCAGTTGAAGTGTTTTAGGAGGTTAGTATTAATGACATGTACATGTCCAGGAGGAAATTAAGCTGTGATATGTATTCGTACAACATTATCAGACAGGTACAGTTTTCCCTAATAAACTGTCATGGCCTTCACCTGACTTTCTCATTTGTGAATTTTTTGGGCAAAGCAAAAGTGGGGGTACTAATTGGTTAAATTAGTACCAGGGAATCATGATTGGAATCCTGGATCTGAATTGTTGCAGAATTCAGAGAGGTTCAGCTCTATATCCATATTAGCATCTTCCTCTTTTCCTTACTCATTTTAGAATTGAGTTAAACTGACTGATGGGTGGGGCACAGAGGGTTATGGTAAATGGGGTTACATCAGGCTGGCAACCGGCCACCAGTGGGGTTCCACAGGGCTCCATCTTAGGCCCAGTTCACTTCAGTGTCTTCATAAACCACTTGGACTCAGGACTCAAAGGAATACTAAGTAAGCTTGATGATTATACTCAGTTGGGAGTAGCTGTTGACACTCTTAAAGCCAGAGGAGTCCCACAGAAAGCCATGGACAAATCAGAGAGATGGGCAATCACCAACCATATGAAGATCAACAAGGGAAAGTGCCAGATTCTGCACCAGAGATGGGGCAACCCTGGTTGTGCGTGTAGACTGGGAAATGAGATGCTGGAAAGCAGTGCCATGGAAAAGGATCTGGGGGTCCTGGTCAATGGCAAGTTGAATCTGAGTCAGCAGTGCCCTGGCAGCCAGGAGGGCCAACCCTGTCCTGGAGGGCATCAGGCAAAGCATCACCAGCCAGTTGAGGGAGAGGATTGTCCTGCTCTGCTCTGCACTGGCGCGGCCTCACCTGGAATATTGTGTGCAGTTTTGGGTGCCACAGTATCAGAAAGGCGCTAAGCCATTAGAGTGTCCAAAGGAGGGCAGCGAAGATGATGAAGAGCCTTGAGGGGAAGCCATAGGAGGAGCAGCTGAGGTCAATTGGTCTGTTCAGCTGGAGAAGAGGAGACTGAGGGAGACCTCATCGCAGTTACAACTTCCTCGTGAGGGGAAGAGGAGGAGCAGGCACTGATCCCTTCACTCTTATGACCAGTGACAGGATCCAAGGGAATGGCCTGAAGCTGAGTCAGGGGAGGTTTAGGTTAGATATTAGGAAAGGGTTTTTCATCCAAAGGATACTGGAACAGGCTCGCCAAGGAAGTCGTCACAGCACCAAGCTGCTCTGAGTTCAAGAACAATGCACATGGCGTGATTCTTTGACTGTCCTGGGCAGGACTGGGAGGTGGACTCAGTGATCCTGATGGATCCCTTCCAACTCAGCATATTCAATGATTTTATGTAGGGAACATGAGCTCCATTAATGCTTACTGCACTATATAAGAGCTACAGTATTCATTTTATTTGGAACAAGTATGACATTGACTTATGACTGACTGACTACTGAGTAGTGTGGTCTGAGATCCAAATGTACTCTACAGTATATGAAGTATGTTGTGTGGGACTTTGGAAGCACAAAAGGAACTCTAACAGAATTTATAATAAATAAGTGTGGGAGAAAGCAGACTTGCTCTGTAGCATAACATTAAATGCCATTGTTTTGTGCAACTCATGTAATTTAATTTTCATGCATCACAGTTTTTGCATTGATAAGTTGTAAATATCTGGTATACTTTTTGGGAATTAGAGAGGTTGAATTGATAGCTGCAAGAAGATCCACTGAGGTACTGGTTTCTGTTGAAGTGCTGAGTTCTGTGAAAACTGTGTAATGAACCCGTCAGGGTAATGTGTGTACTTAGAATCACCAATATGAATAATGTTTCTGTTGAAATTGTAGGGTTTGAATTTACAAATTAGCAATGTG
Source organism: Grallaria varia (assembly GCA_013396735.1). Classification (NCBI taxonomy): domain Eukaryota; kingdom Metazoa; phylum Chordata; class Aves; order Passeriformes; family Formicariidae; genus Grallaria; species Grallaria varia. The sequence goes on along the minus strand of VWZG01009784.1, from coordinate 82,787 downwards.
CTAAAACTATTAGATCAGTTATATTCCTAGCCCTTTTGTTTTCTGATACTTGCCGAAGGCAGTTGCCTCCATTTGTAATGTGTTCATGTTTTCTAGATTCTCTCTACCTGTTTCAGGGTCCAGCTGTATGGTGCACTTGATTCAGAAGTATTTTAAGACCCAACTTAGAGAGATCAATAGATGAATTTTGTGGTGATGAAACATTCAATACAAGCACAAAGAAAACCTGGGGAAAAAAAAAAGAATATGTTGCAAATAAAAATTCTGTGGTTTTAGAAAATGTTGATCAGCTGCCTGCACTGAAAATACCTGCATTGCTTTGCGAGGCACAGGTATCTTTTTGGTGAATTGTAAGGCCTTGTTTGCAATATCTAATTATTTTGCCAGACGTTCACTATTTCAGCTAAAATCTCCCATGCTGGTTGTTTGCTCCAGCCTGAATTCTTCTGGGAAGCGTAAATGAAAGTTGTTCAGCTATTCCTCAGAAGTAAATCATAAAAATAAAAAAGGGTTTTTTCCTCTTAAATTTTCTAAACAATTTGGCTGGAAATCTTTAGTTCTTTCATATTTTGGGAGACGATTTGAAATTTGGCAGACTTAGATATGCTTTCTGCACTGCCTGTGAAAATTTGTCCAAATATTTCCAAGTTAAGGTTTCTCCAGGCCCTACTGTGCTCAAGTTTGACAGCTTTTCTGTTACTCCCCTTTGCTCCAGGCAATCTTGATTCTAACATCCATCAGCAGCAGGTGACATTCTCCAGAATTGTTTTTCCCTTCATTCAGAAGAGGCTGAACCTCTCAGACCAGAAGCTGAGCAAAGAAGCTGTCAGCAGGTCTTGACATGGCAGGTCTTTAAGCCAGGCCATGGGAGGAGAGGAGCAGCAGTATGGAACAAAGGTTTGATGTGCCTGGCATCTACAACAAGGTGGAAATCAGAGATAGCTGGAGAGGAACACAGAAGATCAGAAAATGGTTAGGACAGAAAGCCTTGTGACTACGAAAGCCTGTTTCTCCAGTCCCTAATTGTGCCTTGCTTCCAAAGCATCTGTATCATTTTGCTATTACTAAATAGCCATAATGAGCAAGGACAAAATGAGTGACTTTAATTCTTCTGGTGGTGAGGACAGTAATGTTTTCTTTCCATCATTAGAAGTTGCTTTCTTTGCTCAATGGTCAAAGGTCTCATGGCAGTTGAAAACTGTTGATGAACTGTAGATTTTGGTGCTGAATGACATACCACAATGCAGGCTCTGTCAGGCAGCACAGTGGGTGTTGGTATGGTTCTGGGTGTTCTACTACATGTTTTTTTCTTGGGAAGAGAAGAGACCAATTTAGAAAATTTCACATATTAATCAAAAAAAACCCCCAAAAAAACCTGTATTAAACAATACTAAGATTGATAATACAGAATAAAATTTGAAACATTGAAAAAAAAAAAATTCAGAATTAAAGTTGTCTGGGTAACTGGTATACCGAGGCACATCATGATACATGGTCTAAAAACTTTTTGCACCACTTCCCTCCCTGATTAAGTGCACAGGATATACAATGTCTTTCAGAGAGGGTGTTGTCTACATAATCCTTACAACATCAGTTGTATTCTGCACAGTGAGAAAGAGAGGGAGAGTGAAGATCAAGTACAGATTTCCATCCGCTTGGAGAGTGCTGCTCAGAGAACTCCGATCTGTCCCTGCCTCTACCCAAGTTTCTATGCAATGTAAGCCACATAAATGATTTCTGTGCTCGCAATTTTGTGCAGGCTTGAGTTTAGACCCAGGACTTACTCTGAATTCAGTGCTGGGCATTCAAAATTTTCAGTAATGGCTATGTGAATTCTGCTTTGAATAGAGGAAATGCTTCAAAATGCAAAGTACTCTGGAAAAAAATAATCAGATATTCATTTCTTTAGGGAGACCTGCAGAAATTCAGGGACACCTGTAATCTATCAGCTGCAAAAGGGGAATAGTAAACCCAGTTTATGTTGCTGGAATGTTGCAAATATAAACTCCTTGAAACAATTAGTTTTCAGATGTTGATTTATTAAAAAAAACCCTCAAACACTCCTAAGGAAATTAATTCTTAGTCTTCAGAATGAGAGGAGAACATTATTTAGGAAATAATGGTGATGAGGCCACATGTAGAATAATGAGGTAAAATAAGCCTCTAAAGGAATCTCAGACAGGTACTGTTCATTCAATGACTGGAAAGAGAAAGGCCTTCTCAGGAAAATCTTATGTGATCATGTCACTGGAGCACGTTTTTGATGCATATTCACAGGAAAGCTGAATTAGTCACATGAGTTCACTTATTTCTGGCATTTCCTGAGGTTTGTGATGCTGCCTTTGTAATTCAGTAATTTCTCAGTGTAACACAGTGCAGTTGGCAGCAAAGCTCAGGCATGCCCTGAGTTAATTTAAATACAAATTACTTTTAGATACAGTAAAACTCTAAATTTTCTAAAGTTAAGAGGCATCTCCTGTGCTGACTGACTGATAGACTTGCCACTTGGCAACTCCATTTAAAACTAAAAAGTTAATTTAGTTCCACTTTGAAATCAAGGGGGATTTTTTTTTTGCTTGACTCCACAGGCTCTGCAAGTTGAAATTAAATCCCGCCATCAATCCAGTAGTGTTCAGCCCAGAGTATTCCCCTTCTGTGCTCATTTACAACTGAATCTAACATAATCTTGCAGTTGCCTGTCAAAAAGCTCTATCCTGTAATTTTAATAAAAATCAATGTATGACATTCTCATTTGAAATGAAGAATTGAAGGAACATGGTTTTACTGCTTTTAGTTTTAAAAGACATTTCCAAGAAGCATTCAAATATTCTGTGAGTAGATAAAACCAGGAGTCTTTAATTCCATCTTTTCTCTCTTTGATCCTTATAATTGACATTAACAGCTGGTTTTTTATGGATGACATAATGCTGCACAGGAAGAACATATAAATACACAAAAAATTAAAGAGCTAGGTGAGGCAATACAAAGTTTCATTTGTAATGAGTCAGAACTATTGTATTTCTCACAGTTGGTACTCATATGCCCCATGGTATTTTTTAAGATCTTCCTTTTGGGAAAAAAGCAAGAGTCAGTTGTTTAATTATTAAAAGATAGTGAAAAATTAAGGTAGTGAAATAATTTTATAAGGATCTTCTCCTTTTTAGTCACTAGCCCTCAGATAAGAGTTGGAGACATTCAGTTCCTCCTCTGTGCTTGAGGGACCCATGAGGGCTGGCTCCCTGTCTTTCAGGAGACTGCCATACCCATCACCTCCATCCCAACACTTCCTAAGGTGGCCAGGGGGAAGAGCCACAAATAGCCATTCAGTTTCTCTGGCAATGTCTGGTCTGGTTGCAGACAGCAAACCATATTGCAAAACATCATTTGCAAAATGAGAATTCTCAGAGCCCCCCAGGTTCTGCCACATTTGGAATTTTTCATTTTGTTTTGCTCAGAGCAGCCAAGAAGACTACCCCAGTTGTTAAATGGAAGACATTTAGGACCATGCTGTTGATTCAATTGCTTTGTCAAATCTGTGGCAGTGCTTATATATCATGGGCAGATTTCACTTCATATATTTGTAAGAAAATTACAAAGGGTTTTTCAGAACATGGTAAGTTAGTTTGCATCCTTGCTCCAGATCTGTGAAGCAAGCTGTATCAGAGGGAAGGTCCCCGCTGTCAGAGTGTGATACTAGTTCCGTGTTGTCCCCATGGGTAGCTGCTGTGTAGAAATACAGTCTGTACAACAGATTGATGCAAACAAGACTGAGTGTGCTAATGAAGAATAGCTAGATGGTAAGAAGAGCCTACCTTCTCAAGCTCAATTGCCTTCTCCGACAGAGTCTTAATTTCAAAATTTTAGCATATGCATTCTCTTTTCTTTTCCTCCCCACTATCTCCCTGCAACTCACTTGTGAATAAGCATAGGTAGTTGCTCTCAGGCAGCTTGGGCTGTTCCATAAGCACTGTCCATTCACAAGCTGTGAGCTGAAAGGCAGCTAGATCTCTGCATTAAGGTAAACAGTGCAGCAGGGTGTCCTTAAGCTGAGTGTTGAGTGGCATGAAAGTCAGGTGGAAAATTGAAGGTGCGATGAAACACATTAAACCCTGAATAAAAATGTGGCTGATCCGTCATCTGCAGTGGTGAGCAGCTGGAGCTCTTATCCCATTCTGCCTGTCTTTTCCTCCAAGTGGTTGTCAGCAATGACACATCAGTCTCACAGTGTCTCACACAGGTAAGTTCCGGGCTCAGCTATCCATATGCCCACAGCACGTGCAGTGAGGAGGAAGCGTGCCATAGTGCAAGAACCAGTTGCTCACACTTTGAACCACAGTTAAGGAATGTGTTTGGTCAAAGGAGTTGAGCAATATGCATCCCTATGCCTGGGGGGTGGGGAGGAAAGAACTTCAACTGCTCACAGTAGTAACCAAATAAAGGGCAGACTCTGCACCTTGGAGCATTGCTCAGTGTACCCATGTGGTAAGAAAAGCCTGCCTGGAACTCATTAGGGCAGAAGATGAGAAAGAAGGGGGACGTAATTGTTTCTTTGCTCAGAGTCCAAGCACAGACTGGGGAGCTGTGTGTTGACAGCCAGGGAGGGATGCTAAAGAGTGCTGCAGGTTTCTCTCTGGACCATTCTGAAATCTCGAGTGCCCAAATGATGAAGAAGTATCCTATAGAAGGCAGTTGTGATCATTTTTGTCTTTAAAATCACTATTACTTGGTCTAAAATATGGGAGCAGCCCTGGGAAGATGCGCCTGTGGCAGTAGATGCTCAGAGGGCTTCAAGGGTTTCTCACAGCCCCTCTTGCATTCTTCTGCATTCAGAGACAAAGAGGAAAGGAGCCCCAGCTCATGCTAATCACAGATGCTTGTTCCTGAAGTACAGGTGCCTGAACTTCTGAGGCTGAAGGAGCTGAGATTCCCCTCCACATGAGTGAAGCTACTTCAGTGGTAGCCAGACATCCTGCTGGGCAGGGCACGTCTCCAGGATGCAGGATCACCTCCTCCCTAAGATCGTGCTTTATGGTGAACTTGCCACCGGCAGCCGCAAGAGAGGAGCCCCAAAGAGGAGATACAAGGACTCTCTGAAACAATAACTCAGCCTTGGCCATATTGACTACCATCAATGGTCCACTCTGGCCTCCAATTGGGAGGCATGGAGGCACACCGTCCATAACGCTGCCGCTTCCTTTGAGAACACACACAGAATCAGTCTCAAGGAGAAGACAATGCAGAAAGAACCGTGCCTGGCCAACACCACCTATGGAGACTTTCTGCTGTGCCTTTTGCAACCGGACTTGCCTATCTCACGTCAGCCTTTTTAGCCATCAGCGCACTTGCAGCAAGTGTGGATAGAGCCCTTCCCGAATCTTCGTTCGCAAAACCTAGCCGTGATGGTAACCAGAGTGTGTGACATTCACACAGGCATCAGTCAGGGCTCAGCATTACTTTGTTCTTTAAGTGCACACACTGTAAGTGCCCACCTGCCAAAGAGGGCTCTGGGATGTGAGTCCCCGGGTTATAAAAATGTTCATCTGAGGCTGTGTGGGAAGAACACAGGCTCTCAAAGGGGCTGTGTGCTCATGACCCCAGTGCTCATTCCTTCACTACTTCTATATGTGCATTTGCTTCTCTCCTGGGAAACGTGTATGCGAACTGTGCAGAGAGCCAAGTCACCTGATGAAGAGGTCCCCTCTGTAAGCCTGGCACCGTAAGCTAGACTTACATGATTTGCATTCCTTATAATGCTTAAACAGTTGTCTACTTGAAGATTCAGGAAATTTTGTTCAAATTAGATGTAAAGTAGATTAGCTAAACTGTGTTTAAGCCTTATGTTTATGTGCTCATTGAAGATTCATACTTTTTCCATTTAGCTTTATTTGCTCAGATAATGAATTAAAGCAAATCAAATTAGGTTTAATTCTGAACAAGAATGCCCTGTTTTTGCATAGGGAGTTATGCAGCTCTAATATCCTAAATTTCCATATGTGGATGAGACACGAAAACTGGTCTGTAAAGTTCTGCACAGAAAAACCTCCAAATCATTTGCTATATGTTCTGAGGTTTATACAAAATCTGAACAATTTTTCTGACTCTTAAAATCTTTTCTAAACTGGTATTAGAGGCTAACATTGCGCTAGTCCAGGTCAGATTTCCAGTAGGAGCTGTAGCTGCATAACTATAGGAATCCCCAAACCAGAAAAGGCAGGATGAGAACAAAATGTAACAGTTACATGCTCTTCGAACTTCATGGTCCTCAGCATTGGTGTGGACACTACCTCATGTGCGAGACATGACATGCCTTCTGCCCTTCACACAATACCATGCTATCCTTCTGCTAACAACCCTCTGCTGAACTGCCTTCCTGCAGGCCAGTGACCACCCTGCTGCCTGCAGGAGGAACACACACAATCAAAAAAAACAAACAAAAAAAAAAGGCAAAAATGGGCTGGTAGAATTACATTGCCATGCAATTGGCAATGTTATCTACATGTTTGTGGGTAGAGGTGACTCAACTTCTTCCTTATTACTGGTACATCAGGCATGTTCTGTTTGAAACAAATCTATTTTCAGATAAATTTACTCTACACGTATCCTTTCTACATTCACTCTTTACTTCAGTTTGGCTGGCTGCATTCTTAGAAATTGCATTAAGCATTCATGGAAACTTTTGTCAAGATTTTACCTGTCTGATACTTTTTTGTCTCATGTGAATAGCTGTCACTGAAATATGGTTTCAGTGGTTAATTTGAATGCTTTCTGGCTCATTTTTAAGTCCTGCTCAAATGTTTGCAATTTGAAAGTAGTCTGACAATAAGCAGAACCTTATCTCCATCAGCAAGTAGGGAGGTAATCGGGCGCTGCTTTTTTTCCCTATCTCAGAGTCCTGATGAACACTAAGCCACCCCAGAGGAGGGTGTGTCCCAGAGTGTAGTGAAGCCAATCTACAGGCTGCTGCAATGAGCTGCAGAACAAGAATGTTTGGGACTACATTCAAGGAGGCACTTAGGTACTAATTCCCAAATTATGTACTTAAATTACCTTCATCAACCACTGCTCAGTCCTGGAAGTGCCTAATTCCATAACCACCTACATTTTCAGGTTTATGTTCTTGGGGCTGCTGCGGATGTACTTTGCACCTCCCTCAAGGTTGCTCCTGCCTTCCTGGGATCAAGTAGCTCCTTGCTTAAGTTGCATCTAAAATTCACCAGCACAGATTAAATGGACGTCTCTCTGCCTGAGTTTCTTAGAGTTGTGATGGTTGTGCTAGAGGCATCTGAAGGAGAACAAAGTCTAGTTTAAAGAGCACTTCAGTGCCTACAAAGTGAATCCTGACACATCTTTTTTTAATCATCTGATCTCTGACTGCAGTGCCCAGAAACTCAAACCTTAAGCTGGATTCAGTTTCCTATGACAGACCCTGCAGACTTTCCTCGGGGGTCAGAGTTCATGGTACTAAAGGCCTGAGTCCCAAGACTGACATGCCGAGGTTGAGACCCAAGACCTACTAGCTAAGCATCTCTCTAGGAATTCAGAATACAAGGTGCACTCGAACTTAGACTCAGCTGGAAATGCTGGTTATTTGTTTTGTTTAAACTGTCTTTCACAGAATCACAGAATCAATAGGGTTGGAAGGGATCTCTGAAGATTATCCAGTACACCTCCCCTGCCAAGCAGGGTCACCTGGAGCAGGGTTACAGAGGAACATGTCCAGGGCCGTTCTGCATGTCTCCAAAGGGGAAGACTCCATGCCCTCCATGGACAGCCTGTTCCAGTGCTCTGCCACCCTCAACATAAAGAAGTTCTTCCTCATGTGAAACTCACTGTGTTTTAGTTGATGGCCGTTGCTTCTCATCCTGTCACTGGGCACCACCAAAAAGAGTCTGGCACCATCCTTTTGGCACTTCCCTTTGAGATATATATAGGCATTAATGAGATCCCCACTCAGTCTTCTCTAGATTGAACAGGCCCAACTCCCACAGTCTCTCCTCATACAAAAGATGCTCCAGACCCCTCATCATCTTTGTGCCTTCCACTGGACCCTCTCCAGTAGCTCCTTGTCATTCCTGTACTGGGGAGCCCAGAACTGGACACAGCACTCCAGGTGTGGCGTCCCTAGGGCTGAGTAGCATGGCAGGATCACTTCCCTCAACCTGCTGGCCACACTCTTCCTGATGTACCCCTGGATACCATGGACCATCCTGGCTACAAGGGCACTGCCAGCTGATGGTCAGCCTCTCACCCAAGACTCAGCAGAGCTGCTCTCTAGTAGGTCAGCCCCCATCCCGTGCTGGTTCTTAGGGTTATTCCTTCCCAGATGCAGGACCCTACATTTGCCCTTGTTGAACCTCATTAGTTTCTCTCTGCCCGACTCTCCAGCCTACCAAGGTCCCACTGAATGGCTGCATAGCCTTCAGGTGTATCAGCCACTCCCCACAGTTTCATATTGTCAGCAAACTTTGGACTTAAATTGGATATAAGATTACTCTGGAGGAGAAAAAAAAAAAAGTGACTGGATGGCAAGACTTCTTTCTTCTCAGGAAGAACCCAATCAACAGAGAGAACATGAACAAAGACATGACAGAGTTGAGGATGAGTGTGTGAGCTGTGTAGTCCTGGGGAAGCCCATTCTGCTTTGTGGATCCCAGGTGTATTTAGAGAGAGCCTGGGAACTTGCAGGCTGGAGGGAGGCTGGTTTTGCACACCAAGTAGCCACTGAGCATACTGGGGTTTGATTCACATTTCCATGCTACCCACCTTATATTCTCAAGGTGTGATTTGTTTCAAACCACTGACAGCACATGAGTTTAGGTCCCTGCTTGGAGCCCCTCTTTGGTCTTGAGTTATTCCTGAATGTGATGGCTGAAGTGACCCTCATATGTGACTGGTGGAGTGCCTGTGCAGGTGGCATGGTTCTTCACAGGTGATTGTACTCAGCAAACAGGAAAAAAACCCCTTTTTTACCTTAATTTGACATTTATAATAAATAGAGCATCATGTTGTATGCACTTTAATAGGATCAGGTTAGTCCCACTCTGTCTATCCTGAGAGAGCAATCACATGTGTCGGTTTTTTAATCATTTCCCAGTTCACATTTTTCATGATAAGTCGTGGGTCATGTCCTTTTAAAATCATCTCTTAGGCTTCAGAGAAAAGACATAAACTGAAGTCAGTAGTGTCATACTTGTTAGCAGGTAATTATTAGGAAACAAGACTGAACTAGGATAAAACACAAACTGCAACACAGACTGCTTTCTCACCTTCTTCAAGATGTGTGCTTTTTAAGATAGTAGAGCGTTAATTATTGGCACCTTTTGCATTGAACTCTATGCCTGTATCAGTGCTTGCTGGCATGGGTATCACTGAGCAAAAGCAACAGGTATCTGATTTCAGGTTGAAAGAAAACAATGAATAAGCACAGTTGCTCAGCTCTTGAGCACCTTTATTTATCAACATATGTTAGGAAAGTAGCATCCTTCACTCAAATGAAAATATTCAATTCCTGTTGATAACAGGATCTTCCAAATATGATTTGTTGAATATTTATTTTCCACACTGCTGTTAGGCACATTACTGGCACCTCCCTGAAAAGAAAAAAAATGAAATGAAAAAAAAAGAAAACAAAACCAAAAAACAAACAAACCATCATCATGGCTAGGCTTCGCGAACGAAGATTTGGGAAGGGCTCTACCCACGCTTGCTGCAAGCGCGCCGATGGCTAAAGAGGCCGATGCGAGATAGGCAAGTCCGGTTGCAAAAGGCACAGCAGAAAGTCTCCATAGGCGGTGTTGGCGAGGCACGGTTCTTTCTGCGTTGTCTTTTCTCCTCCAGACTGATTCTGCGTGCATTCTCAAAGGAATCAGCAGCGTTATGGATGGTGTGTCTCCATGCCTCCCAATTGGAGGCCAAAGTGGACCACTGATGATAGTCAATACGGCCAAGGCTGAGGTATTGTTTCAGAGAGTCCTTGTATCTCCTCTTTGGGGCTCCTCTCTTGCGGCCGCTGGTGGCAAGTTCACCATAGAGCATGATCTTAGGGAGGTGGTGATCCTCCGTCCTGGAGACGTGCCCTGCCCAGCGCAGGTGAGTTCTCAGCAGCATGGCCTCAATACTGGTGACTGCTGCCTGTTCAAGGACAGACACATTGGTCATGTAATCAGACCAGTGGATGTTCAGGATAGTGCGGAGGCAGCGCTGATGGAAGCGTTCGAGGAGACGCAGGTGGTGGCAGTAGATGACCCACGATTCAGACCCATATAAAAGAGTGGACAGCACAATGGCTTTATAGACACTAATCTTGGTCCTTTTCTTCAAGTGTTTACTGTGCCAGACTCTTTTATAGAGTCTTCCAAAGGCACTGTAGGCCTTTGCTAGAGATAGACCTATTGTCTATCTCTATAATGCGCTGAAGCATCTCTTCACTTGGGCTGTAATTTCTTGTGCTAACTAGAATTCTAAACATCATGTCAGTGTACCTGTACTCCCAGTTCATTACTGAATATTTATGTCATTTTATCATTCTTTTTAGCTAATTGTTTTGCAACTGGCAGACTTTGAAGTAGCATATTTTTTTCTCTTATCATACAAGCTGGAAAAGTGCCCAGAGCATATTAGCTCATCTGCCAACCATTCGTACCTGCTGCTCACTGTCTGCTGCTGCTAAATACATGCTAATGATGCTCTCCAAGCTTTGAGAGGACCAGGATGAATTTGTAAATTGTGCTCATGCCAGGATGCTACTTACAAAGATGACAAAGAAAGCAGCTGCTTTTGGATGAGGTGAATCACTACATTATATATTACTCTGGGGTAATTATGTTTTCCATCTTGAATTCATTTTCTGGAAGCATATGATTATATGGTAGCTATAGCATTTGAGTAACCTTTCAAAGTCTTTTGAGGTGGAATAGAGAGACAGTATCATATTTATTATTTTTTAATAGACTGATGTTTAAATACATACAAATCTGCTATAATGGGATTTTTTTTTTTTAGCTACTTTCACATATTGTATTGTAATTAAAAACTGCAGCCTGTAATTATTTTATAAAGGGTTTTTTTCCTTTTTTTTAAGTTACTGATTACAAAGGTCTTTTCAGTGAGCAATGTTCAGCATGTCTGAATTACTTATGTCTAAAATATATCAAAAGCAATGGAATAACATGAGAGAAAATCAAGCTTATTTGAAATTCCAGTGTGGTGTAAAATAATGCAGCCTCTGTTAAATATGTTTGGCATGAAAGAACAATTTAAGCCATTTCTAAGTACAGCTGGTGTCTGAATTGTTTAAACATTTTTGAAAGATGATTAAGACATGAAAACCACTGGCTGAAAACTTGGATTCTGCCCTTGACAAAGACTCATAGAGGAGTTGAACTGAGGAGTAGAGGTGGGGTTAATTTTGGAAAGCAGCACCTCAGTTCCCCTGTCTTTAGTGGTGCCAAGGGGGTTGGGGGGTAGCGGGCAATGCCCTCCCAAAGTGCTTTTTCACGTGCTATCCTATCCCCTCAAACTAAAATGGAAGTGGTGAAGAGAATGAGTCAGACACACTGAATGGGTATTTTAGTGGTCTCCTCGTGAAGCCAGTGATGGGCATCCCAGGGCACAGACACTCTCCCCTTGCCTGATCGCTGGGCTCAGCAGCAACCAGTGCCACAGGTTGGGCTGGGAGGCAGTCTGGGGTGAGGTCTGCATATGAACCAGACTGTTGTCCAGGCCTAGAGTGGATGGAAACCTGAAGCTGGGCTGACATTAGGTACAGGGCTACCATCTCAAGGGAAGGCCAGCAAACACAGCACTAGTTTTTAAAACCTGTTCCTGTGAAGTGTCCAAAACATGCTGGATCAGTCGAACTGATCAGACAATCTGGTAAAAAACAAAGTCTCAATAATTTCTGAATAAGTCACAGAATTTTCTTTCATATGCTAAACACTGGAAATAGGAACTTTTGAATTTGTCCTTGCTAAGGATGAAATAACATGAAAGAACCTTAAAATACTTATATTGAGCCATGAAACAATACCTATCCAAAAGCAATGGCCAAAAACATTTGCAGGAGATGTGACTGAGAAATGCAAATAGCATCTAAGGGAGTAAACTGAGGACGCCAGGTTCTACAGGGTTTATTGCAGTCTCCTGAACATCCCAGACCAGAAAGCACCACAACAGCTTGGATCATTTTAGCTCACAGTGGTTCTGGTCATAGGAGCTGTGGTTAACCACTTATAGAGAACACTGACACTCATCACCTGGGTTTTGGTACAACCTGGCAGCTTTAAAAGAAAACCTGAGCTTTTGCAGTCCCTGCACACACATCGTGGCTGGAAGATGACTCTGAAATGTTCACATGCTATGTGAACACATTGCTATTAGACAGTGACTATAGAAACATAAGTATCTCCAGAGACAACTCCACTCTGCTGTGTAATCCTGTAGCCCTGTGTCACAGGAGTGGTTTGCCCTACCCTTTATGCGGGGAGATTTTCTCAACCCTTAGTGATTTATTTTTCTGTCAGTGCCCCAGGGAAACTGAAACCCTTATGTCTGACCAGACTGTGAGCTTCCCATACAGGGACCCTGCACTGAACAGGTTCACTGGGCTGAAGGGTGATTCGACTGCCCTTTTTGGAGGGGCCTAAGCCAACAGCATAAAGGAGACCCCTCATCAGGTGTTATACACCAGCAGCTGCAACACCTATGAAGGATTCACTCTAGCCATTTACACTCTTTATTAATACAAATTAATAAGGTTCAAGGATTGTCAGTGACAGTGTCTGACTGCAAAAATGTGTTTAAAACAATCTACTACACTGTAAACCAAGCACAGGCTCTAATCTAATAGCTATATTTAGCACGCATAAAATACGGTTCTTACCCAATAGGTGTTCCTACAGAGGAGAAAACAGGTTCAGCCTGTTGGCTGAATCCAGCAATTTCGGTGGAGTCTTCCTCAGTTTTTCCCCTATTCTCAACTTACTTTTTACCATCTCTTTATGTTTAGGTGGAACTTGAGTGACTTTAGTTATAAGTACTTTTATCTCTGATTGATGTAAAATTCTCTCACTTCACTCCACATGCCTAATGGTGGTGGTCGTATCTTGGCATCTGAGGAGATGGATTTCGACATAGTTGAAATCTTGGCTCAACTGCAGAACATCTTCATCTGTCTCCCTTGGTTAACAGGTCCTGTACGGTCTTAAGGACTATGAAGTACCACCATGTACCCCTCCCTGCAGGAATTTCCATGGAGTGAGGCTGTGGTGTCTCCACTCTGCTCCACCCTCCATTCTATCCCACATAGCAGGTGCTTATCACTGTATAGGGAATGTTCATGGGGCATGTCAACCACATTCCATCCAGGTAGAGGCTGCATTTTACCCTGTTACTCATAGTCTTTTCTAATTTTTAACCCCAGCCATCTTACTACATTCCAAAATGCAATATTGCCTTCCAGCAAGAAACCATGTGCTCTACAGGGAATTTCCAAGGCCTCAGGACTGAGACTCATCAGGCTTGCTCTGTCTGAATGCCTCCTGACTTGCCTGCAGCTCTGTTTTGGTTTGTTTAACTGTGGCAGTGGTTCCTCCAATTACCCAGGTGTCTGTGGCTAATTCATTCTACTTTTGTTTATGCCTGCATGGTACAACAATCGTTTTATATAGCTGGCAGTAGCATAGCTGGCATAGCTGCTATGTTGAATGAGATGTTTAAGACTCTGACACCTGATGTAGGGTAGAGAAATAGAGGCACGGTATGACAGCAGAGGATTTGAGGAGATATAGGGTGCATCACAGAGGCTTACACAGATAGTGTGATAAGAGATGGGCCACAGGCTTGGCACTGGAGACTCATCAGTTTTCCATTTTAGAAATATGGATCCAGATGTGGACAAAACTAATTTAAGAGATAACAGAGAGAATGAATTAATAATGTCTAACTTACAAAAATGGTACCATATATATATTAAATACATTCATAACATGAAGATCTAGACCTGCAAAGCAAAACAAAGGTATAAAACTGTGTTGGAAAACATTAAAAAAAAAAAAAAAGTATCCTAAATTATCCCAAGAGTATCAGGGAAGGAAGAGAAGTCCAACACCATGACCATCACATTCATCACAACAAGGGACTCCAGAAGCTTATGGTTGACACTGTTGTCCTCTCCAGTGGTCCAAAGTTCCTGAAGGTGAGGAGAGTAACAGGATGAATATACATCCAAGGAAAGAGATAGAAACTAATAAATACATGCATGGCAATTTTATTATTACTGAGGCTTTTTCTGTACAGAAGTGCTCTAACTGCATTAGTCTCCCTTTTTCTGCAATAAAAAATCTACATTATTGAATTGTAGATTAACTAATGACTCTTGAATTAGACTATTAAGATTCTTGTTACAGTAACAATAAATTCTTGGATTTATTTATATATATGTCATGCTTTCTCCTAGTCCACAAAGAAGATTTTGAGCAGAATGATGTGTTATTTCCCTCAGAGATGGAAAAGAAATGTTTATTCACATCTCAATGGTGCCTAAGCCAAGGCAGACCAGTGCTCCGAGCTCATTGACCCAGTACTGACACTGACTGCATGGCTATGCTGGAGCTGACGCCCTTTAAAAGTTATTTGCCAATTCATATCTTTAATTTGTTAATTCTTTTGCAGACACTATTTCCTGAAGAAACAAGATGTTTCCAGTCATGAGTCACCCTGGTAAGTCATGACAATTGCTCAGTCTGGGGGATGTGGGGTAAGCCCCTCCCTCTTGCGAGTCCTGTCTGTCTCACCCCTGGTGCAGGTCCCTGTCTCTGATCCATCTGGGTTATCCCCACCTCTGGCCATTGACCCTGGCCCATAACAAAGTAAAAGTCACAGGAGAAAAGAACGCATTTAGCTTCAGTCATGTTGGGATGTAAGCAGACATGATGATAATAACCATGGCAATCCCTTCTGAGGGAATGGCAGGACAAAGATTTATCAGCCATGGGAGACATCTGGTCTTGTCCTCAGAAGACAATGTGTTTTGTCTCTTCTCTGGTTCTGCCTCAAGAGCTGTTATCCACAACAATATCTCATGGTAAAAATAAAACTTTCTTACCAGTAAGACAGGGAGCTGATGCCGCATGGTAACACCAAGTAAACGACAGAATCATAGAATATCCTGAATTGGAAGGTACCCACAAGCATCATTGCAGTCCAGTGTCTGGTCCTGCACAGGACAACCTCAAGAATCACATCATGGACTTGAGAGCATTGTCCCAAATTTTATGTAGAATAGGATACTGGATTGAGAAGTTGATACACCATTCCAAAAAGATACAATAGAGATGTATGGGAATATGAAGGATGTTGTGATGAACACAGATTATGCCTTCCTTGCACTGCTGAGTTGCCCTGACTTTGAATTTGTAAAAGTTTGTACTAGCTGGGTATCTCAGTGATATCAAGGAGATGAGAATTCAATAGTCACCTGTTGCACATACACACAAAGCAAAATTTCTTTAAAAGCAGCAGCTTTCCATGGCCAAATACACATCTGAAGTGTGTTTTCTTGGGCTTAAGGCAGTTCCAAAAAAAATGGAATGCTTCTTTGACAATGCAGAAATCTCAGGCTTCGCTCAGTGAGTCTGATTTTGCTTTGCTGTGAGTCACTGTAAGAAGGGAGCAAATCTGCTCCCAGTAAGGGAATTGGGCTTGGGGTCAGCTTTATCAAAGCTGACTCCAGTTCCAGCAGAGTATCTGTGAATGAGCATTATAACTGAATGACAATTTGTAATTGTAATGAATGATCCCATCTGCTTTGCATTGCACAGACCCCATTCCTCACATAACTGTTAAAATTGTTAATAAGCATCTTAACAGACAAAGAGGAGCTTGGCCTTTGGAGCACGAGGGTCCTGTTGGAGGCTGAACTGGCCATGCTGCACTCCCGTGCTCTCCATCTTCTCACCAAAACTTGTGCAAGAATACTGCCAGATATGTTTTATTGCTGATTTACTAAATGAAATATGTTATTTTTGATACTTCCATCAAGAATGTACACTTCCAGTATTGGTTCCTCTCAAAATAACTCTTTCTTGGAAATATCTGTGTTGCTATAAGTAGAACAAATGTACCAAGACGACCAGATATAACAGACTAAAGCAGACCCTAAGGTATGTGATGCTTTGACTGTAAACTCTGCTGACAACTAAAATGCATTCTTTTCTGTGACTAAATAAGAAAGAAAAATATGAGGTCTTCAATAGTATTGCAATCAGTGTAATGGAAACATTTTAGTGGAACTTGTATCTTGCAGGAAGTAGCAAATATTCTATACTAACTGACCAGTTTCCTGCATTAACAGACTGTCTGCTGTCCAAACTCAGCCTCCTGTATGAAAATAGACACAATTTTAAAGAGATGACTCATCAAATTCTTCATTTTTAACAATGAAATAAACAGTATAGTCAAGAAACACCTTCCCAAATCTTTGCAGTGTTCGTGTTACAGCAGCAGACCAAAGTGTATTCACAGACACCAGCAATAACTAAACTGGGCTCTCAAAAAACTGTACAGTTATTTCAGGGGACTTTATATTTTGTGTGTTGCATAACAAGAAGACTCTAATTTTTAGCCTCAAATAAGGGGAAAATCTTGAAGAATTGTTTTGTTTATGGAACATGGATTTGACTTTATATCCTGCACTGAGAGTCTATGCATGAATTGGTAAAAGACTGCAGGGGTGGAGGAGGAAAGAAAGGAATGAAAAAGGACCGAAAAAAATTCTGAGGCAGACATTATTCAAAACCACATTCAAGGACACAGTGATAGTAGAAGGTTAGATATTAATAGGCTGTTGAATAACTTCATTGCTTCATAATGCCTGTTAAATCACATTTTATTCTTGCTGGATGTTACTCTCTTCCCATAAAAAATGTTTTCATGAAAGTTTTTCTTCACTCTATAATCACTGTAATAAGAAGAACTGAAAATAAAAAAAGAAGGATCTTTCCCTTGTTGAGGTGTCTGGCAATATTTCCAAAACCAAAAAAGTCAAATGCTCAGGAACTGAGAATCTGAGCTTGAGTTTTTAAGGTGAAAATTCCCTAACCAAAACCCGAATCTGAATGCTTCTTCAATTTTTCATACTTTGACTCTTTAATAATATGTTTGAGAATCACATCAAAGTAGATGTGCAGAAATATTGTAGTGCTCAGCTGTGTTGCGCATTACACAAAGTGCTGGAGAGAATAATTTTCTATAAAAGCAGATAAATTTCTGTGTATCTTGCAGTAGGCAATTTCTTATTTTCTCTCTCATTAATGAAGCCCAAGTTGCTCTGTAAAGCAAATTAATGCCTGTACAACACATAGTGTCATTTTAGGTAAACCCTGCTTTAAATTTGAAAGATAAAAATTACAGAAGTGATCTAATATTTCCAGCTAATTGCAAACACATTCATGATAGATTTTAAAATCTGATGTTTGTTCTAAAAGTCATAGTGCCAGTGCTGAAGTTATTACTACAAAACTAGATATTCTGGCATATATTTCTAAGAGACGTTACTAAATCAAAACAGCTCGGGCCAAACTTGGACTCTGCATTAAATGTCTTCTTGATGTGCTCAACTTGGCATAAGAAGAAATTCTTTTGGCTGGTTCCAGTGTTAGCAGGGGGAAATGAAAACTGTATGCTAAAGGCAAAAATCTCTGCCCTTGCAGTCAGAGATGGTCTTTTAACTCTTCTTACCCTGCTCCTTTCCACATGTAAAGCGGCAAGACATCAGAGGGAGCACAAGATGCTCCCCCATTGGATGACAGTGGACTTTACACAAAGGGAATAAGCTGATAGCTATTATAAAATTCAATGTGTTGTGTCATGGAGTAAGTGCATTACCATGCAGGTGGAAAGGCTCCAGGGACAGCTGTGAGATGCCAGGACATGCAGCAGTGAAGGAAAGCAGCTGAGTTGAGCCACGGACAGAAAAGAAGTAGGTCAGTGACAATCTGGTTTCAAATCAGGCAAGCTGGAGCCGAGCAGATTTGCTGGTCAAAATGGAGTCTGCCGAGCTTATGGGAACTGCTGGTCAAAAGGGTGGCAGACAGGCAATCTTTCCCTGCTGATGTCGACCTTCTTCTCCCCATGGAGAGAAGCAGTTGGAAATGGGATGCAGGAGGGGACAGCCAGGTTTGAAGGCAGCACAGTCCTTCAAAGGTGGCTGGCGAATGCCTTTGGCACATCCAGGTGCCAGGGTGTTTCTGAATCGTTCACAAGTTTTGTCCGAGCTGTTTGAAAAGAAGCAGGAGGAGGTTACACTGCCCACACAAACAAGTGCTTGTTGTATAGCAAAAGTATTAAATATAAAGAATAAATAATTTCTTTTCCTAGGAACAGTCTCTTAGTTTTAGCAATCCATAACAGAAATGGACCTGCAGTATAAGATAAGCTTCAGATTTCTACCTCCAAAACACATTCCAGCAAGCCACAAAAGCCTGATACCCAGGATGGATTTGGATCCCAGGCTATGTCACAGAGATATGAAACATAAGTATGGTTTTTGAATTTACCATCAAAGATAAAATATGCTTTTATTACCTCTAAGTGCAACTGAAGTAAAATAAATTATTATGCAGTAACTACAGGTCCTTTGATTTGGATCCATTAGGAAGATAACGCCATAGGAAAGACAATACCTATACTCTTAGTTTAGTTATAGTTTAATCATAACTGCAAATGGCAGGAATTTAAATATAATTTCATACATCTTATTTATATATTGGAATGTGAAAGATGAAATTGATTATCCAGAAAATTATATTGCATACAACTTGAGAGATAGGCACAGTTAGGTTTCCTAGTGCGAATGAGAGCTTAAGGTTGAATAACAGAAAAAGCAAAACGCCAAGCCAGTCATTTGCACATTCAAATATGGCCTGTTACAGCAGCACAAGAGTAGGGGGTCATCTCTAATGTGGACCTGGACAGGGAAATGAGTAAGAATTTAGTAGAAAGAGATTTTAACATCTGCAAGACAATTTGGCTTACTTACTTGCTACAGAGACAATCATGTTGCCCATAATACATAAGTACTTCTTTCATCTCAGTTATCAAATGCCTCACAGCTTGAACTCTGTCTGGTTAATATCTGTAGAGAAAGCGGATTTATACAGTAAAATGCTGCAAAATAAGCATGTGTTCTTTGGGTCTTAATCTCTCCATGACTTTTTGTGACTTCCTTTTGGCCACATACCCCCTGCAATATCCAGACTGAGAAAGCTCCTTGACTCAGAGCAGTACTCCCCAGTGCCAGAGAAGGAAGCAAACAACAGAATTTAGCTTCTCTTCTTTCTATACTGTGTCCCCATGACCAAGGCAAGCAGCCTCAACCTTTAAGATTGCAATTTGCTCTATCGAGAACACCTCATTTGGCAGAAGCAGAGGAAATCGTTTCAACTGGATTACTGAGCTGAGTCAGCTCCAGCCAGTGAGAGGAACCCTCTCACTGGTCTGAGGACTGTGGCACACAGGTAGAAATACTTGTTAAAAAATGCCTCCCCTCAGAAAACTACACAGACTCAAGCAGACAGAAAATTTTTGTGCTTGCTATATGAATTGCTTCTTCAGTTATTGGCTTATTGCTGCATGAGAGCACTCTGCCAGGCACCCAAAATTTCTGCCACAACTAGTTCTTTTCAAGGTTGCCATTATTTTTGAAATCATGGTTTCTATGTCTGCATGTTATCCCCAGAGCCTTGCACAATAACACTAGAAAACTACGACATGTGAAGTGCTAAACTTGTCTAATCAATGTTTAGTCCAAGTGACTTCAATATAGATCAGGACTTAACCAAGTCTATTTTATCTGAGTGCCAAGGACAATATACCCTTGCCTAAATGGGGCATATGCAGAACTCCTGTAAAAGAATAGAAGATCTCAGTAATTCAGAAACATTTGATTCCTTGAAAATATCAGTGTTGAACTAAGAGTGCACTGGAAATTAATAGTCTCACAAATGTACGAGAAGGACAGAACTATAAGTTTAGAGACATGGTTTACTGATGGACTTGGCAGTGCTACATTAGTGGTTGGATTCAATGATCTTAAAGGTCCTTTCAAGAGTAAGGGATTCTATTCTATTCTATTCATATTCACCACAACTGTCTCAAAACAATTTTAATGTGCCGAGGACATCTGTAGTCAGAGACAAGGAAAATGACAAGGGAGCCCTGACACTAACACTTCTGCCAGAGATGAGTGATGGAAGAAATGAGGAAGTCCAGTGTATTGGAGAGTGTTCGTTTATTTCCAGGCTTGGAACAAATTGGACTTTTAGTCATTATGAGTAGCTGGCTGTTGGCAACCAGTTTGAAGCTGATACATCAAGAGCTCTAGCATCAAATCTCACATGAATGTGTGATCTCATTAAAACAGCTCAGTAGACACAATGTTTTATCAGATTGTATCTGTAGAGCAATAATGCAGGTAGTATTTCTTTGGCTCTTCTTTAATGTCTCAACACTGATTAAATCTGCCTGTGGTAGACAGACTCAGCTGACTAAAGAGCTATCACAATCCCTCTGAAACCACTAAATTTTTTCTGGCCAGCCAGCCTAGCTAACATAACATCTGGTATGAGAAAAAATCTGTCACATGAGCGAAGATGTGGCGTGTTGCTGCTCAGAGACAGATGGGATCCATTGCCCTGCAGGCTGTGAAAGCTCTTTTTCTACAATATTTGATTGAGATGAGATCACTTAACGGACTGTGCATTGGAGAAGACAAACAGTGACCTAACAGCTATCTCCTACACCACCCCTGCTGTCCGCTCAGCAGGTGAAGATGCAGCAGGACCACCCTAAGGAGGAAGGGCACGTGCAGACCCCATGGGTCCAACTTGCACAGCTGTAGAGAAGCACATCGGCACAACAGTGCAGGTCTGCTCTCTCCCCCTACATCCAGACATGGAGCAGGATGCTACTGACTCAGGGATCCACAAGCAGCTCTGGGTGGCTTAGCTGGGGTTTGTAATCTAAATCTCTCCACATTTGTTTTGCCCACACAGCAAGGCGGCAATAAATAAGCATAGTAAAACTTGCGAGCCATTAATCCATCCTGTTCCTGTGTCCTGTCTCACAAGGCGGGGCAGGAGAAAGCACATGGTGGGACAGCATTGTCATGGGCATGAAACTGACTTGGCAAGGGCAAGCAAACACACTCACCAGTGCTCACTGAGGCACCAGTGATGGGAAGGGTCAGTGGGTAACAACACTGCTCCCAGAGTATACAGAATTAGTCAAAGATCAAACAACAGTCTGATGTTACATCTAATTCATACTCATTTAAAGAATGCATCAATGTTGTTTTGGCAATTCATGCAATGAGCTGAATTTTGAGGAAGGTCACTGTAAAACAACTCTTTTCAAGGACTTTATTGGTCAGCATTTTATAACAGCACCCAGAAGAGATATTAAATACAGAAATAAATACAGATTATTCAAAAAGAAATTTGGCCAGTGTTCAATAAAAACTATCAGTTAACATTAAACAAAGGCTGATTTATGTAATTGTTAGCATGGCTTGTGCAATGCTCCAAACAAATGAATAGAAGTCAGAATACAGCTGCCTTTTAAATAAATGCCCCAGATAGGAAACAGACAGAGGGGATTTTGTGATTTGATCATGCAGAAGAATAGTCAGCTTTTGGCAATTGGATAATATGTTGTTGATTATCTGCACTATTTGTTGAATGTTTGAAGTGTCTGGGGAAGGGAGAGTTTCCACATAATTTAGAATATATATTGAACTGATATTAAAGAAAATAGGAGAAGCAAGACCAGCAAGAAGACCAGAAACAAGAAAACATCCTTGTGAGGAATCTGAGCTTTCCCTGTCAGAGCGGGTTCAAAGTTCTTGGTCTCTATCAAATGAGAGTCTACAGAGAGAGGTTTTAAAAGATGTGTAGCACCAGCAGGGTGGTACATGCCTGCCTGAAAACAAAGTTGGAAACCTGAGCAGAAAAAGGTGAGAAAATGCTTGAGCACTGAAGAAAGACACAAGCAGTTTGTCTTGATAACATAAGGAATTATAGCATTGCATATCTTCACTTTGAATTCTGTGTTGATTGCAGTATCCACAGGAATAGGCTGACAGGTGAGGTCAGTAATAGAGATGCAAAAATAGGTGTGCTTTCAATCTTATCTTATACAGTACAATCTGATAAAAGAGAAATCTTGAGCTCAAATTAGTTTGGTTGCAAAAAATCTGGGCTCAGATAGAGTTAATTCTCTTTACAGCAGCTTGTATGGGGCTGTGTTTCGCACTTGTGCTGAAAAGAGTGATGATAATACGGAGATGTTTTGGTTGCTGCTGGGTAGTACTTACACAGTATCAAGGCACCTTTTGCTCCTCACCCCACCCCACCTGCGAGGTGGCTGGGGGTGCACAGGAAGCTGGGAGGGGACACAAATAGGACAGCTGACTCCAACTGACCACAGCGGGATACCATACCATGTAGCATCATACTCAGCATATAAAGCTGGGGTAAGAAGGAGGAAGGGGGAATTTTAGGTGTTAATTTTCCCAAGTAACCATTATGTGGGATGGAGCTCTGCTTTCCTGGTGGTGACTGAACACCTGCCAGGCTATGAGAAGCAGTGAATTAATTAATTGTTTCACTTTGCTTGAGTGTGCAGCTATTGCCTTCCATATTAAATGGTCTGTTTCTCAACCAATTAGTTCACTCACTTTAATTCTTCCGATTTTCTTGCCCATCCCACTGTCAGGGGGCAAGTCTGAGTGGCTGCATGGGCTGAGTTACCATCTGGGGTTAAACCTTGACATCCTTCACAAGAACTATTTCAGAAGGGAGAAAAATAGGGTGAGACTTTGTGATAGTTCTTTGCCTATCAAAATGTAACTGAGGTTGTATCACAAGGCTGAGACTGTACAGTGGATGATTCCAAAGGATTTCATGTGTTACAGCTGCACGTGGAAATTCACATTCTGAAGAACAGAGCTTGACACAGTGTCTCCACTAAAGCTGTTGGTTATGAAGAACTGTACTCCTTCCCTGCCACATGTGTAATACTGACAAGACACCTATTAATCTGGATTTGGCTTCCCATTCTGACTTTCCTCCTTTCCACATTTCAGTGGAATTTCCCTCCAAGTAGGAAATCAGTAGAAAATCTTTCAGCAACTGGAAAAAATAATAAAAGAAAGGGACTAGAAAATTTGAATGTATGGAAGAATGAACTCTTCTTGGATCTACCTGTTAACAAAAACTGAGCTTCACATCCTGTACTTGCAACTTAAGTAGGGCACAGACAATGATGGTCATACAAAGTATGGAAATTCTAGTTCAGAATATTGTTTCACATTTTGTACTTTGAGTTTATTTTAAGCTGGATAAAAGCCCAAAAATTCAGATTTCTTCTGAATAAAATTCCAAAGCATTCTCCAAGCTGTTTGGTTTCAATATAATATACTTTTTTGAAATCTGTTCCAAAACACAATGAAAGAGTTACATTTTTTCCATTTTTAAACAATTCCTGTGTACTGTGTTCCTTTTATAAATGATTTTGTTGCAACTGCACATTTCAGAGTCATTCCATGAAGTCACTCCAACAAGCTACGAGCAGATCTTCCACCTCTGTTCTCATTGCTTTAGATTACCCCAAACAGTAGCCCTCTGCATTTAGAGAGAGGGAAAAAAATTATTAATTAGTACAATTATTTTAATATTTTAAAAGTATCTTTTCCTAGTAAGTCTCACTGTGGTATATTTAAACATTCTGTATGGCTGAAACAGAAACATATAATTTCTATTTCTGCCACACAAAGAAGCTGCTGCACTGTCAGCCCCGGAGGCAGGAAAATGAGACCTGCTGCTGAATGCTCACAGTTGGGCTCAGCACATCCAGTTCCCAACCAGAAATAAAGGAGCAAATCCCCACCACAGCCACAAGAACCCCATGCGGTGCAGAAGCTTTCGGGCACTCTCCATGCCACAGCAGACAGCAGTTCCACAGACACTGAGGTGTGATGCTGAGCAATGTGCAGCTGGTAGGAATCATTTAAGGGCAATTTAGCAAATTAGGATAATAATTCCCATGAATTCACTCACAGTGGTTGGTGCAGCTGGAGGGCCAGGACGGGGCTTTCCCCACTGGAGCAGGGAGCCCAAGCCAGCAGCCAGCTAAAAGAAGGATGGTGCCTTGCAAAGCTCTCCACTGACTTCAGAGAGCTCAAAGGGTCAAGCAGAGATACCTGAACATTCAGGACTAGCAGTCATGATGACAGTACCTGTTGCTAATAGAGTACTGTTGGATTTGTGGGTGTTTCATCATTTACACCTTTGAGATTTGACTTACGTTGATGGAAGAATAGAAAATAGATTCATCCCTGGAAGTATTTCAAAATAATGAAACATCTGTCCTCAAAACCAAAATAAATGTGTTCCATTCCTAATTAAAATGTTCCTTGCCTTTAGACAGAGAATACTCTGAATTACTACAGAAGGCAGGTCCAGTACCACGTCCTTTTCCTGGCAGCATGGCTGAGGCAAGAGCAGCTGATTGCTGGATGCAAACCTTTTGTTACCAGAACATTTCCCCACATTACAAGGGCAAGCATATAATCTACTTAGAGATTTCAGTGATCTCATAAAGGATTCTAAATGGACTGGGCTATAGGAAGACTATGACCCAATAAAGTGTTTACTTTAGCCCTTCTGATGGATTGCATGTTCCTGTGAGGTAATCCAGTTTGAGTAAAATCCAGCTGGCTCAAATCTCTGCACCACTAATTAATTCAGTTAATATGTAAAATGAGTGAGATGGAGTACTGTTAGGGAAAAAAAATATATTCAATTTTCTAAATAGTACTCACCCAGTGACAGGTTTTGTTATGTTAGTAAAACTCACTCACCTTTACAAAATTGCTTAGGTGGTAAATAAATATTTTTCCTGAGGACTTGAACTTTTGCAGGAAAGGGCACTGTCTTGTCATCTTGTCCCTGATCACATCTTTTCCTCCCTCACATCTTGGGAAATGGAACGGAACAAAATTAACCATTTTGCATTATTCATTCCCACAGGGCAGGTGGGCTGTGCCGGCTGACAGTACTGAGGGTGCACAGCAGGAAGCCCAGGAGCCTGAGCAGCCTGGTCGATGGCAAGTTGAATCTGAGTCAGCAGTGCCCTGGCAGCCAGGAGGGCCAACCCTGTCCTGGGGAACAAAGCATCACCAGCCAGGGGACGGAGGGGATTGTCTCACTCTGCTCTGCACTGGGGTGGCCTCACCTTGAATTTTGTGTGCAGTTTTGGGTGCCACAATATAAGAAAAATATTAAGCCATTAGAGAGTGTCCAAAGGAGTGGCCAAAGATGGTCAAGGGTCTGGATGGTAAGCTGTATTGGGGGCAGCTGAGGTCACTTGGTCTATTCAGCCTGGAGAAGGGGAGTCTCAGTGCAGTCTTTAATATCCTCATGAAGGGAAATGGAGGGGCAGGTACAAGTCTCTTCACTTTCGTGGCCAGTGACAGGACTCAAGGAAATGGCATGGAGCTGAGTCAAGGGGAATTTTAATTTGGATATCAGGAAAAAGTTTTTTCATCCAGAGGGTGGTTGAGAATTGGAACAGGCTTCCCAGGGAAGTGGTCACAGCACCAAGCCTGAGCCAAGGGTTCAAGATGCTTTTGGACTATGCTCTCAGGCATGTGGTGTGATTTTTGGGGTGTCCTGTGCAGGGACAGGAATTGAACTTAATGATCCTGATGCATCCCTTCCAACTCAGCATATCCTATGATTCTATGACCTTGTACTGAATCAGAGATAAGGACTGCACCATCAGCTGTTACATTTAATTGGGAATTGATCCTTGTCTACAGCCAAGTTGCTCCAGTTCTTATTCAGACAGTTTTCCTACTGAATTCCAAAAAAGGGAAGATCCTACAGTTCCTCCCCTTCTGATATTGCAAGCAGTGTGGTCAGAGGTGAAGTATGAGAATGTGAACTGTGTTCTAGATCCTGTTATGCAGATATCCAGCTGGACCTGTTAGTGGTTCATGGACCCTTCACCAGGAGACCTGGCAGTATCTCACTGGCCAGAAGCAGAGACAGACGGCTATCTGGGACTGGCATATCCTTACATACAGGTTATGTGATCCGCAGGAAAAATGAGCTTTATCATGGAGTAGAAATTGTGAGATATGACCAATGTGTAAGTGAGAAAGGGTATAGTCTGATAATAATTGGTTTTTGAAAGCTGCGCTTTAAAAATTTCCATCTGCATCATACCACTTAGGTAATGGATTACAAAATTATGAGGCAGAGCTGCATGATGAGGGGTTAACACGATTTGATTAGCATGAATCTGATATGTGCTGACATTTTTTCAGTGTAATAAATACAAAGAAAACATTTGCCACATGGTTTCTCTCTTATAGTCTCTACAACCATGGTCATTTCCACAAAAATCCACAAAAAAAATCTTATTCTATTTCAGAGTAAGGTTTGACCTGAAATAAGAGCAGCTGGGCCAGCCCAAGTTATGCCTTGCAAAGTATCTTTTGCAATCCAACAAATCACTGATCATCTTAGATTTACGAAAGTCTTTATTCAAAATTATATTCAAGAAAACATGAGATTTACCACAGAAGAACATACTGGAAAAGAAGACTTCTGTAGTCTGATCATTTTAGCTAAGGAAAAATTGCTAACCATTTCCTTTCTATTAATCTGTACAAAGACATTGTTTTCTTTTTTAAACACTTTGTAAGTTGCAAGAAATTTTCTGTGTGCTTTAAATGGTAGAAAGCACCTTGTAACACCAAAGCAGTACATAACTCTAAATCAAGTAATTGCAGGAGGAGGGGATCCCTATGGGAGCTCAGGTGCTCATCCCTAGCTGGCAAAGCAAGGTTTTGTTCCCAGGGTGTAGCAACACTAGATCTGATCCAATTAATACCTCTAATACCTTGAATAACTTATTTTGTCCTTGTAAATTAAGATCTTCTGCTTTCTGGAGCCTAGATTCACTGAGGATTGAGATGACTGCATCCTGATGGTTAGACAACCTGCCCCTGCTGTTACTGGTCTGGCTCCAATCTGAATCTACCTTTCCTCCATCACAGCTCATGGCACAGTTCTACTGCTCTGTGTAGAGCAAACTATACAGCTGCAACAGCATTGCCAGCTCAACACCATAGCTTTAGGCTGCCAAACACAGCTGGCAGTGGAGGGAAAACAGCTGTGATTAAAATCAAGTCATCCTGCCTCACTTTCCCCCTTAAACTGTCTCTACACCAAAGATGACAAAATGTTGGCAGATACTAGACTGCTAGCCTGCATAATCCATCCAATTTATTCTGCGGGCTGATTATATATGTCTACAGGACAAAAATGAAGATACAACCATGATGTATGCTAAAACTGTACTGTGTTCACCTAGCCACAGCAAAGTCACAGTGACAGGTGCCTTAGCTCCTGATATCAGCACCTGGGGCTGAAGGGATGTTTTTCCTTTGGACACACATCAAAATGTGTCTTCACTGCTTGGTTACCCACAAGAATGGGCTAAAACTTGAACAGACCATAATCATGTCTATTGCTTACTAGGCCTTGTACCCCTCCCAGCTGTTTGGGCTATTCACTTTGTATAATTTGAGAGGAGGAAAAGGGATCTTCAGCTCTTTATTATGTGTTTGTACAGAGCTATGTACAAGGATGGAGCAGCTCACCACTGCTGCAGTATGACCAAAGAGGGACTAATTAATAGGCTCAGTACATGGTCATGAACAAAACAGCAGTTTTGGAAACATTGTCAATAACCAATACATAAACAACCAAGAAAACCTTTTCCTGCTGTGAGACATCTATTGTGTTTTATTCACTTTTCCAAAATACCAGGATCTTGAGTTTGTTATACGTGATG
Organism: Grallaria varia; assembly: GCA_013396735.1. Lineage (NCBI taxonomy): Eukaryota > Metazoa > Chordata > Aves > Passeriformes > Formicariidae > Grallaria > Grallaria varia. The sequence goes on along the minus strand of VWZG01009784.1, from coordinate 54,866 downwards.
CTTCCCCTTGGCAGCCAAGCTGAGAAGGCTGTGCTTTCAATTTAATCATGTGGGAGTGAGGTGGACAGAGGTCTCCAGTTGTCCAATCACTCTGCTTTCTGGTTTGTGTTTTAAGGAGAGATGAATGGAGATCAAAATACAGCCAAGATGATTGTCTCAAGATCTACTGGTATACAGAGTCTAGATAAGAAAGACTGTAGCAGCACAGCCTGCATGTGTACCATGAGCATATCAGTATCACCACAATTTTCTCCCTATGCTCCCTAAGTTCCACACTAAGAATTTCAGCAGGGAGATATAGGCTCACCTAATGACAGAAAATAAATATGTAAGATATGGGCGCAGCCCAAAATAAGGATCATATTTTTACTATAATGCAGGTAAAACAGCTCTGAAGGTCAGATTTTACAGCCCTCAAACCTAGTTTTTTATACTAGAAGCACAGAAACAGGTACCTATAAAGACTCTCATAACTATTCCTTTTAATTGGACATAGGTTTGCTAGAAGTGGTATAAAATGCCAAAAAAAGAATGATGACCAGGAACCCAAGAAGGCTAAAGTGAATAAATCTCTGCTACATAACAACTAAATCCGTGAGTTATCTTTGCCAAGACATAGTCTACTGTAAGATTTTACTGCTTTGTCCAGTGGTATGTTTTTAATGCCTTAAGATACAATTGTGCTATTTACTCACAAAGTTACTTGTTACACCCCATAATAATTCATAATGTTGTGGAAAATATTTCTGTGCATCTTATATATTGCAATAAAACTTTTCAAGATAGAATGTACCTCCGCTAGTTCAATATAAATGTGAGAAAAAGTGATTGACAGAGTTTTAGAGATTTAAAAGTTCTCAGTAGAATACTTGCAGTTGAAAAAGTTAACACAAAAAAGAGAAAAAAATGTCAGAAGTAACATATATCATCTACTGTAAGAATTCTATCACTTATCAAAATAACTTTATGAAAAGATTAAAAGATTGATTTAAAATCTAGTAAAACTTATATCAAAATCATATATTACAAGTTCATATTTGTGGAAAGGGCTGCCATACTCAGTAGATTCGCACTCAACCTGGCAATACCAGCATACTGTGTCACCTCCCTTTAGTAACAGCCTTTTTTCTCTCTACACTGATTAATTACACAAAAAAAAAACCAAACCAAACCAAACCAACCAAACAAACAAAAAAACAAACAAAAAAAACCACCCAAGCCCCTTCCATCTTCCATAACATTTTTGCAGAAGAAGCCAGGTCTAAAGATAGACTTGGCTATCTTTAGATACCTAAAGATAGGCTTTTTTTTCCAAAAGCAGTTTTTATTTTCTGTCCTAGTTCTGGGTATGATTCAACCTACCACATCAATTATATGATCATTTTCTTTATTGAAAGAACTCATAACTCCGTGTTTGCCTCCTCAACCATATTTACTAAATGGTCATGAATAATAAATATTCAGTAAAAGTGTTTGTGTGTGACTAACTTGGCTGAAAAGCATCCATATAGTAATCTTACTAAAAATACTAAAAGGTTTAGCTAATTGCAGAGTTGGCTTGAGATCCAGAACTAAAAAATTAGTCATAGATTTATGAAAATATTCCACCACCCTTAGGGAAAACACAGAAAAAGCACATGACTGTTATTTAAAAGATTTTCTCTCCCTGCCCTTTTCCTACACAAGACTACATTGTTTTTAATGTCAGGACTAGTCTTCCTAGCTCCTGTACCTTGTATTTTTTCCCAAATATGATTCATTATTTTCCTTGTGACCATCTCTCTGGATCTGGCAGCTCCTGCTCTTTTTCATCCGTTATATCCACAGCAGTTCTTCAGTTTATGACCTTCAGTTATGACCTGAGGGGCAGCCTCAAGTCAGATTCAATCCCCAACTACTAATTTATTAAAATAGGTGCTCACACATTAACACCTTCAAAACCCTCTGGATATTTTACTGGACAAAATTCAGCAAAGAGTGGTAGCAGTAGAACCAGCCACTGCTTCCAACTACAGGGGCTGCCCCAGCTAAGATTTCCCCTTTCATTTGTTAACGTGACTTTTTGCAGCTGGCCACAGAACAGAGCCCCTGCAGGGCTGTTTGCACTCCCGAACACATCAGGGGAAATGTGGCTTCTCTCCATGACCTCATATTTACGACATTGCCTTCCTCTACACTTGAAAACGGGGGTCTCCATGAGGCATTCTGTCAGAAAGAAGGAGAAGGAGGAAAAAAAACCTTCAGAACCTATAGCTAATGATGATTTTAAAAAGTAAAATACAGTGTTTGGTTTCTGTATGTATATAGTTTTCATAAGCACAACTAAATTGAGTGTTTCTCCACTTGGGCATCTAAAGACTTAGGCATAAGACAGCAATACCTCTCTAGGTGTCAAACAGGATAAAAACATTGTAGACGTCCTGTTTTGAGACTGTTTTCTGTAAGCAACAATAACTTTTTCTACACCCTTCTCTACTCACAGCATCACACAGCAGCTGAGACTAGAAGGCATCTCTCGCAATCATCCTGCCCAACCCTTGCTCTAGGCAGGGCCACACAGAGCAGGGCCCCCTCCCATCAGGCTCTGGATATCTCTGAAGATGAAGACTCCACAACCCCTCTGGGCAATTCATTATCGTGGTGGACCACCTTCAGACTAAAATAACTATTTTCTATATTTAAATGGAATTTCATGTCTTGCCTGATGCCTCTTATCCCTCACTGAGCACCTCTGAGAGGAACCTGGCTCCATCTGCTTTGGTTCTCCCGTCAGATTTTTATACATATTCATAAAATCCCTCTTGAGCCTTCTCTTATCCAGACTGAACAGCCCCAGCTCTGTCAGCCTGGCCTTGTACATCAGATGCACTAAGTATTTAATCACCTTAATGGTCCTCTGCTGGACTCCATCCTGTAGGTAGGTAGGTGCATGCCTTTCTTGCACTCAGGAGGCCCAGGTGGACACAGCACTCCAGATGCTCCAGATATGACCTCTTACCATACTCTGGCTTTTCAAATACACTTCCAGTTCTCATGAAGAGGTCATTCTGAATGGAAGGATACTGATTTTATGTTATTAAACTGATTTTAAGTATTAGAGCTGCAGAAAAAAACCAAACACCACATAAGCCCTTGGGCATTGTTAGAAGATGAGTCAAAGCCTATGCCTGTCTGCCAAGTGCAAGAGGGCCAGGCGTCAGTCTGAGTGCTGGCGGCGCAATGGACTGTGCTGATTAACTGCTGGCTCACACACTGCCTCTGCTCAGGGCTCCTCCAGCAGCTCCCTCCAAAGCAGGTCTTGGACACAGGTCGGCGGATGGCTGACTGAGAGGACCACTCCCAAAACACAAGTCAAGTAAAATGGTGCTTGAGGGACACCAAACAATTGTGTTAGCTCTTCAGCAGGAAACTCTATTGTCCAAGTACCACTGGTATTATACTTGATAGCACTGCTGGAATATTTGTTCACATCCAGTCTTTGCCAGTCTCAACTTGGAAGCAGAGGGTAAACTCAAAAACAGCCAAAATGATTCTACAAAATCTGATACGGGCTGTCAAACACTCCTGACAGGGAAGGAGTAAAGAAGCTTGTCCTTCTAAGTTTAGTCTAGACATGATTATCATGACTCACACCTCATATCTTACCACCTACTCAAGAAGATTAAATTTTAACTAATTGCTGATTACTAATTACTGTTTTAACATTGATGTTTATTGCCAAAAGAAAATTAAAATCAGATTCATCATTATTCCTTTTTATATACTTGTCCATTTATCCAGATATTTAGGGTAAAATGACCTCAACACAAACCATGAGATATTTTTAGACCAATATGTCTTAAGAATGTAACACAAGCATAGCATATAGCTTCTAAAAAACCTTTCCCCAGGTCTTAATTTTTCAAAATGTTATTTAATACTGCAATGCTGGAATTAAAAATAATGCTGTTGTAACTCCATCCACAAGATACAACATTTAGAAATTCCATTTTCTAAACATGTTTTCAGATAGTAGTTCAGTTCTGATTATCACATCCCACTGCGTAAAGAAAACCAATGCTTTCTACTATTTAGAAAGGGTGGAAGAATTGTTAACAGTGTTAAGACTCTGCAAAAGCAGCAGGAATTAACTGAATTAAACATTATGGTGAACATGAATATTGGTGGGGAAGGGAAGAGAGAAAACCTTTTCCTGACTCCTGCAGGGAGGGAGGTGATGCTTCTATAACCAGAAAACACGGTTTACAGAACTGCCGTTTCTTTTAAGCCCTCTGCTGTATGAGTCAACAGTTTGAAGGCTCAGGTTTCAAAGAGCGCTAGTGTTAGCAAGCTACTTATCCAAAGGAGCGGTGATTTTGAATCCTAGAATCAAAGAATCATAATGCACAGAGTGACTTTTTAGTGGTATTTCAAAGAAAGTTTTGGACTCGCTGTGGTGTAAATTCATCTTCCATGTAGTAAAAATGGGAGCAGCAGTGCGTTACAACTCGCCAGTTCTCAAGATAACAAGTACATCCTAAGCAGAAATCAGCATTAATAAACACCTTTTCTACATCTAGAGAAGCAACTATTCACCACCCCAGCAGTCAGTAGTCTGATTGAATCAATTAGTCTTTCTTTCGGTATTGTACCTCCCGTTTCACAGGAGACAGCACAGCACCATTCAGGTCTACCATATTTCTCTTTTCTTTTTCCTTGTTTGCATTGCTGAACACAACTCCAGGATTCTGCTTTAAATATGTTCAATCTAAGGAGCAATCACTAAGGACACATCATTATCATCCTGTGAGTTTGTTGTCAAAAAAAATCACACATCAAACAACCCTCTCAAAACCACAATGTTTTAATCATCTCCAGTCAAAGAGCCATGAAGAGGAGGAGGCACAGGCATTCTACCAACAAAAGAGAAAGGTCACTCCGTGAGACTCTGCCTATTGCCTCACTTGGGCATCAAGGACCAAAAATGTGAGTGGGACTGGACATCAGGAGTTTGGTTTGCATTCAGAAGGTAAATGCCCTGAATTCTTTGCATTCATAAGCAACAGTATTTTAGAAATCACAGAATCATAGAATGTTAAGAGTTGAAAGGATCATCTAGTTGCTACTCCTGCTGCTGTGAACAGGGACACCTCCCCCTAGACTAGGTTGCTCCAGGCCTTATCCAGGCTGGGGTCTCTCCACTGCCAGGGTTGGGGCTTCCACAACCTCCCTGGGCAACCTGCTCCAGTGTCTCACCAACCCCACAGTAAACAATTTCTTCCTACGTCTAACCTAAATTTCCCCTCTTTCAGTTTGTACCCATTTCTTTATGTTCTATCATCAAACTACCTAAATCCAAGAAAACACTCAGGACAGGATAAGAGCATGGGCACCACATGGTGTTAAACGTGAACAGTCAGCTGACTCAGGTTGCTGACCAAATGCACACTTTTGCAGAGAGACTTTGCACTTCAATGTACCCAGCCAGTAAAAAGGCTCTGAGGATTTTATTTGAATCAGGACACAGACACCCAGTGACTACATTTTCAGAATTTTTCAAGTGGAGCTTCTGAAGAGCAGCAGTGCCAAGCAAATAGAGAATTTTAAACAATGCCTATGAGTCAGACATCAAGGAAAAGGTTTAGGAAATAGCAATAGGAAATGAAAAATAAAGAGAAAGGGGTACAGTGAAAATGAAGAAAGTTTGCAAGAATGAGAGCTGAAATCCTGCCTTTTCTGCAGGCCAGAGGATTTAGGTCATTGAGTTCAGCTGAGCCAAGGAGTTCACTGAAGGAGCACTGTTAGAAGTCCAGGCAAGAGTTGAGGTAAAACTGAAAGACTTCCTGTGCTAAAAGCCCCAAAGAGAGCAAAAGTGTTTTAAGACAGAGAAAATTTCAGCTGTGTAGAGGTTATTAGGACTAAGAATATAAAAAACTATCACTGATTTCATCTCTATAATCTGCTGTCCTGCTGACACACTAGAGGGAGCTGAGAAAGAAGATCCCTGGAGCCTTTTCTTTTCCTAGAATCTACACCCAACCAGTATATGCTAGCATACTTCTACCTAGAATGAATACTTCAGGAAAGGATGTGGTCTGAATATTTCTGAAGGGCAGGTTAGTGGTTCTATCAGTGAGAAATAGCTTGGGAAACACCATAACTCTGGGAAATGGAGCAGCTCTGCCTGTGTTGTGTCTGGTTATGTACTGCTTTGGCACATTTGAACAAGGAGTTACGAGGAGTTGCATTGTGGGATTAGACTGAGTGTAGGACTGATGTCTGTCATGGGGAGTAACACCACTGACACTGGTGAAGGACAGGAGTACCTCAAACATCTGTGACTAATGCACTTGGTTCATGGAGCACATTTTTGTATAGCCACCAACCCGCAGAGGAAGAAGAGAAGTGTGAGAAAATTTTATATCAAGTCATAAGTATGTTTCAAGAATTAATGAACAATAACAAAAATCAAACAAAATCTCTGAAAAGCCTGGGTAACATGGTAGCCTTGAAAACATTCTTGTGTGAGCATTTTAGACATTTGCTTTCAGCAAAAAACATGAATTTTGCTGAATCTTTGCCCTTTGCTTTTCTAAGACAATTTCCACAGAAAAGGTGAAGATTTTTCTCTATTTTGCAATCTACTCATCAAATATTTTGAAAATACTTTCTTCTTTTCTTTTTCCTCCCTGTAAGGGAGAAGGAAAGGAAAACCTAACAATCTACTTGAACACTGTGAAGTGAGTAGGAAAACATCAGAAGAAAGAAGTTAATGATTCATCATAATCCTGCACTCCTATAAAGACTCAAAATAAGCAAAAATGTCAAGGACTGATAACAAGATGCCAGTGACAAATATAAGGTCAAGCAATAGGAAGATCTGGTCAGAAAGAAATGGATGTCAAAAGCACTATATAACAAGAACATTATATAAATAATGAGACTATAATAACAATTAAAATAACCACAAAAACAACAGAAAAATCTCTCTGTCATAACATAAATTATTTACCAGATGCACATTGTGATTTTTGTTAGATTCACATACCATTTGTGGTACAGACAATGAAATCTTTTTACTTGAGATTTTATTGCACATACTAAATCTTGTGCTTCTTATCAGACAGATTATGTTCATTCTTATTACTTTTGTAATTCTCATGTCAGAATTTTAAAACATTACTTTCCACTCTTTTGATCACAATATTTCTAATGCATTATGGAAAATTAATTTTTCTTATGAAGTTACTGTGGTTGGGCTAAAAGTGGCAAAGTGAGGTTTTTCATGACATCTATAAAACATTTTCTTTTCTATTTGACAAAAAGTTTTGCTGGACTTCACAGTGAGGGAAAACTTTGCCAGGGTAAAAGATAAGCGGTTAGCATAGTGCTCTATACAAAAACTGATGCAGAAAGATTTTTCCTTTTGTGAAGGGGTTGCTCAAAGAGGAAACTTAAAAAGTACTGTTTCAGGAAATTTTGGAGCTTTAAATTAAAAGAGTATGCTGTAAACCTCTTCACACTTGACATGACTAAAAATAGCTTTGTGCTTTTTATCTGCCTGTACCCTGCCTTTTGTTCCCAGAGCCTCCTCTGCGCAGACTTTGCCAGAGGAGACAGTACCATGGAACCCACCCAGTGGTGCCTTGGTAGGCAACAGTGGTGAAACCCAAGAGCTACAGGCTGGAAGTCAGGACTGACTTAATTAGGAACAAGTTTGGAAGAAGGCTTGGGGCAGCAGGGAGCTGAGTGGTGCAGCCTTACTTCTGGTGTGAGAGGGACTGTAGAATGGGAGTCTGTGATCCAGGATGTCTGTGAATGGGAGTTTGTGATCCAAGATGTCTCTGAATGGGAAATCAAATAACCCAGGGACAGGCACATTGGAACATTGCTCATTTCTCTTCACAATCTTCTTTCTCACTCTTGGAAGCATATCAGCCTCCCAAAGAAGTTTCTCTCAGACTTCCAAGTGTCACAAGTTATTACACAACTATTGGAATATTCAGAGTGATGTATTAAGTTATTGCAAACTCAGTGTGCCAATATAATTACAGTAACATAACCAGTGTAAAGATAACTTGTCTCCAAAAGCACTAAAAGATGTATATTTAAATAAAAGGCTTTTAAAACCAGGATGAGTAGCCACAAACAAGACTCCCCACCACTACTCCCCCTCTTCCCACCCATGATGACAATGCAATGTCCATTCTTTTTTTTCCTGCTCTTGCTTTAACAACTTCCAGGGTTGCTGACTTTCTAATAAACTGCACAGAGTCTCCCCCAGGTCTTGAGGAGGCCTGCTTATTCTGTAGGCATTTCTGGGGATTGACTCTGTCTTGCTGTAATGCAAAGAGACCTCTGTCGCTGCTGCAGTGCATCCTGACCTCCTGCAGCAGCGCAGGCCCAGGTCTCAGAGCATGCCTTGCTTCTTCCCTGTGCTGGTTTAAAAGTAAATCGGCAGGAGAAATGAATCCAACTCAAAAGAGTTTAGAAGTCAGAACTACAATTTAATAAAAATATTATAAAAAAAAGATTACACTGATACAAAGGAAAATTGGCTTCAGCCCTCAAAACCCAGTTGTACAACCCAGCCCCCTGGGGCACAAACAGTATGGTGCTCACCAGCCCCTGTGCTGAGCACCACGTAGTCCCCCTGAGTCCAAAGCAAAAAAGAAAAGGAAAACCTGTTTTCCTTCCAGAAGGTTGGTGGTTGCAGTCTGGTTGAGAGTGGTAGTTGCAGTCCTGTTGAGGTTCTAGTCCTCCTCTCAGTCTGATGAGTGAGTGAGTGAGTGCCTCAAGTTCCAAAACCCCAAGCTTATATATGCTTGGGTTCAGACGGGAACACCCAGTACCTCCCTGAGGGCAAGGGGTTTCACAATGGGCAATTTACTCAGTGAGTCACAGGATATTTTGGTCTACTTGATGGCCCATTAGCAGACATGACCCCTCAGGTTGGGTGTGAAGGAGTTAATGATTCCCAGAGGGGAGTTATCACACCTGAATCATTGGTGTGAAGACAGGGAACCTTCTTACCTCTGTTTTCTCACACACCCAGTTCATAGCCTGAGATGTCAGGTGTGTCCTGGGCAGCTGCTGCAAACAATGCATCATTAACAGTTCATGATCAATGGCAGAGAGGGTATGGAATATGCAGTTCCAGTTACATTCACACAGTGATAAACTGATCCCGGCCACTATAACTAGGCCATTCCCCATGATTTTCTCTGACTTCATGAAGTGGAGCCAAAACAGGGCAAAGGCAGCAGCCAGATGCCCTGCTGCTTAGCCGTACCCTTTTAATGAAAGCTATTTCACAGTACACACACAATGACTAGTGAACAGACAAAGCCAGTTATGATATTTCATTTATTGTGTTTATCCTGAAGTATGGTGTATTTCCACTATACCAAGGCCCAGAGAAAATTATATGGCTGGAACTAAGTATGACAGCAAACTAAAACAAAGGGGGGAAAACAAACCAAAACCAACCAACCAAAACCAGGAACAACTCATTTGCTACTCTGAGAAGATTTCTTTAAAAAATTGTCACATCATACTGAATTCTTAGTCATAGTCTGCAAAGAAGAATGCTTGTGCAAGCATCCTGGGAACTAAAATCCTTATGGAAAATTAAGGGCTTAGACCCATTATGCCCTCCTTGATGTTCCCTCCCTGCTGTGCAGGGTTCCCTCCCTGTACTACCCAAGATGCAACTAAGCATTTATCTACTCAGTTAATCTAATTAAATAGATATAAAAGCAGTCCTGCAGAGCCTGCATTTGGTCTGTATTTACATATAGCTCAGACACCTTTCCTCATGCCTCCTGGCCATTGGAGGTTATGAGCCTGCGAGCAGAAGAGCTAATCTCACAGTTTGATGGGAAGGGAAGAGCTTGCTGCATCCTCTCTGATCCTGGCCCGGAGCTCTGGCACTCTTTGGATCTTTCCATAAGTTGATTAAAGCAACCTGAGGGATTTCAGGGAGTTTTTTTTTTTCAGTTGTTGAATTTAGTTGCTTGGGGAGAATTTGGCACAAGATAATAGGAAGGTGCTTTTTGAGCCAGTGAGCTGTTGGGTTGCCTTATCCCTTTTCACAGTAGGCTACCATTAGCCTGCTGGTCAGATGAAGGGTATTGTCTCTCTACATAGATTTCAGAGGAGAGATGGCAGTGATCAGCATGCTGTATAAGACATTCCCAAGATAAATGGTGATTTGAAATCCTCAGTTCAAGCGCAAACTACTCAAGAGATGATTCTCAGAAAAAACATGTCCTTAACACACAAAAAATCTGTGGCATGAAAGAGGTCAAACTACAGAAGCTCATAGCCCCTTCTGGCATTTTCTGGCCTTTTAAAAGTGTAAGAAAAGAGGATAAATAAGTAAATAACTTGCAATCAGCCCATTGCTAGAATTCAAGATTACTGTTGGGACAAAAATTTAAAGTGTCCCTCCTCTTTCTACCAAGTCTTTTAGACCTGCCAGCACCAAAAAAATTGGTCCAGAATTAGGGGCTTCTAGAAAAAGAAAAAAAAAGCCTTTACTCACTGATTTAGACGAGATAAACTGGCAAGTAACTTAACTATGTTTTGGTCATAACTTGCTGTGCTATCACTGTTTCATTCTCTCCCGCCACCCTAAAAAGCTACTGGAAATCTTTTGAGTTTAGATATTGCATCAACAGTGGGTAAATAGAGAAGTTCTTTGTTCCTGGCAGGAGACCAGGATGAGGTCAGGTTTGTACAATAACAAAACTTAACAGAATTTAGAAAATGATTTAGTAGTGGCAACTGTATAACCACTGACAGGGACTGATTGCATGCAAAGACAGCTGTACTGTAAGAGTCAGGACATTTCTTTTCTTGCTCTTTGGCAAATTTGTTCTTCAGCTCTTTATGCACCACCATTTCTGTGGGAGATCATTTCAGAGCAAATGCTCTGGGCTTGAACTACCATGGTCTGAGGTTGCTTCATTTAGGACTTAACTGAAAAATACTTTCTACTGTAAGGGGTGATGTGAAATCTGGCTTCAGATTGTCTTCTATGCAGATACAGGCCATGAAATAAATTCTACAGTGGGAAGTTCTTGCCTTGATGTTTCTCTGGGTGGTACCACTTTGGCTACTTTCTAGGGCACAAATCTAAAGACGCTATTCACAGTTTCAGTAAAAACTCCCCCTGTGGCTAGGAAAGCAGTCACTTGCATCCCCTGCCTCTGCTGGCCCAACAGGCAAGCGCAGAGCTGGAGTTGCACTCTGCACTTCCTATCAGCCTTGTGATTTCAGTTTAATTTTTCCCTTTTCCAGTTAATTTTTTTAAATTGTTTGGAATGCTCCAATCCCCCTCAACATCCAATTTCTCTAAGATCCAAGATGACCATGCTGTCAGAAGGTATGTATGAGTCTCCAGATATTTTCAAGCAAAGTCCTAGCACAGGGTTAAGTCTTGAAGCTGACAGCATGAAGAACAGTATGACTCACTGTGAACGGACTGGACCACGAGGGCAGTTTAAAATAGTTTGTTTCTCCCAGGAGTGGTTCTTTCCCGAGGCCAACTGCAGCTTAAACCTGAAAAAGACATGCGAGTAGATCTCTTTCAGTTTGAACTCTGTGTCTGCATGGTACATGTTTATTTGCTGCTTCTCTCTCTCCCAAACTCTACATTTCCCAATACTCTTCCTGAATCTTCCCTTTTCCTCCCTTCTTTGTTTCCTTGTAGGCCTATGCTGTGGCAATGAGTGCCTGTATGCCTGGAGATGTGACCCAGCTGCACCCCAAGCCAGTACCTCAGCAAGATGTAGCTGTGTACTCCTTCTTACCACAGAAGGGGCTCATGATTTGTCTCTCAGATGAATCTATGGGGACTCCAGCAAGGATGAACACTGCAGGATGTGCTGCATGGACCTAAGGTCCTTGCTGGCCAAAATGCTTGCAGGCTGCAGAAGGAAGTCTCTTCTGTATGAATCATTGCGACTCTTTGTTGCAAAGTAATTTTCCAGAGAGGCAATGGTTGGTAGTCTGGCTGTGCTTAAGTTAAGTGTTATATTTACCTGTTTAATTAACTGGACATAACTAAAAAAAATTCCACTGTACATAAGGTTGAGAAACAGTGCCTTAAAGTTTGTTACTGTATTTATAGAGGTCAGTCAAGCATGCAGTAAAATAATAATTGTTTGCTCTGTGTGCAATTTCCTTATTCTGGATTACATCAGCCCTTGCTCACATACAATTAGAGAACCTGATACACCACAGCTAAAATTCTGCCAAATGCTGAACCACCCAGGCTCAGATATGTGAGCTACACACAGGCCTCTCTCAGCTTTTGTGGGCATGGCATTTCATGCTGATCTGACTGCAAAACATTCAAGCTGCTGCATGATTGGGATGAGTGCTTCCCATGCTGGCTGAGGCAAAACCATCTTACTCTGCAATACTCTTGGCTCAAACCCAGAAAAGGTTTTTAGGACTCACACTGTAAACCATGACATATAGGCAAGCTTTCAGCAAAGTGCAGGGCTACAGTAAAGTGAAGGACTTTGGAGAAGCAGAGGATGTTAAGCCACAAGTAGATCCTCGTCACTGGATGCAGACAGTGATGGTAACTGGCTAAAACCTAGGCAGAGCAAAGGCTTGAGGTGAAGAGAGGACATGGTGTCTGGAGCTTTCAATCATGGTTGCACAGAGGTACCAAGCACAAAGCCATGTGGGGCTGGTGGGGTGAAATTTCTGCCCACCTGCATTGCTGTCCTGTGGCCAAGCATACGATGGCTGGACACACTCCCCTCCCACTGAGCTGCCCTGCTGCCTAGGGCATGGTCCTGCAAGCCTCCCAGGGTAAGGACAGGCAGCAGGGCCTTGGCCACCCTGATTTTCCTGAAAATTAAAAATGCTAACACAGGAAAAAGGGAGATTCATTTTTTCCCCCTGTGCCATTTGTTTCACAGCAACAAGCACCCGTGTGATTGACTGTAGATCAAGCAATTGGTTTTGTGACTCCTGATGGTGTATTGGTGTGTAGCAGTGCTCAGCTCATCCCTCCCTGCATTTCCTCTCAAATTCTGACATGCCAACAACTTCTTACTCCTGCCCACCCCACTCCCTCCCCAGGAAGGTGAGCTCATATGGGAGGGTCCAGGGAACCCTAGGGGAGACTGTGGCCTGTGATACAGGCCACATGGGATGCCAGTATGGGAAAGGGTAAAATGGGGTGCAGACTGAACCCTGATGTGCAGAAAATGTGCAGTGGATGTTCTGGGGAGCCTCCTGTCAGCAGTAGAGAGGAAGTACAGGATAAAAGGAGGGTTGCACGCAGGGGAGGGGGGCAGGAGGGGCCATGGCCCCTGTAAGGGAAGCAGTGTCCATACAGAACTCTCCCTTAGAGGGGGCTGAAGAAGTGAGACTGGCCATGCAGCATGGGTAGAGATGAGATACATTTTGGAATGCCAGGGCTGGAAGAAGTTTAACTGAAGGCATCTGGGAAAGGGAAGGACTGACTGGAACTTGCACAGCTCCTTTGAGAACACAGCCTGGGAAATACCAGGAGCTCTTGCATTACAGAGATGGGAGCAAATCATGGCAAGGTGAAATGACCCCAAACTGGAGGCAAATGCCCACAAACCTGGTCAATGAACCCTGGCTGAGTAGCCACAGAGCAGCAGGAGCTAAGTAAAAACAGTCCTTGAGGACCTGAGCCCTGCCCACCTCTGAATCATTATCTCAGTGACTTGGAAAATGACCACTGTGGTAGGGGAGAGCTGAAGCAGCAATAATATGCACTGCCTCTTCCTCATTAAATCCCAAATGTCAATGTGAGACCTTTCCCTATGCTAGCTTAAGACTGTGGTTCAGTTGCTCTGCACTTATTCTGCAAAACATTCAAGCATGCAGTTAACTTCTGTGGACAGGATTCAGTCCCTGGGCCACTGGTGGGACTAAATCATGTGCTTAGGTTTTAATTTGTATTGAATTGTTTTGTTGAACAGGAAGGGGGTCCACTGTAGTGGAAGTTAAGCATTGTACAGCTTGACTGAGTCAGGGCTACCTCCAGAGTAAGTCAGTGAAATTGGTACCTCTGGGCTCAGAAAAAAAGATGGAAGGGTGAAGAAGAACCAGGCCCAATCTTTTTATGGACCTTTCCCTTTTGACTGAATAATCCATTAATGACAGCAAAATTTGGGTTACTTAAAAAAACAACAAAGCCACATGAGTCTCAACATTATTTGAGGGATAGCAGAAACCAGAACAAGAGACCACTAATAAGCAACATCCTACCTTGGAAGATTTCATAAGAAGGCAGTCTGTGATATTGATCATGGTTTTCTTCTTCTGTCACTTCAAAATTGTTGTAAATTCTCACATTGAAAGTACTGTTCCATGATGTCAGGGAAAGGAGAATTAGGACTGATCTTTACAGTCATGTAGTTTGAGTAATTCATGATGTTAATCACATAAGCATCCAAACATTTATGTTTTATTTATAAATAAGCCAAGTCTTTTCCCACTCACTTCGTGGTAAAAAGGCAGCATTCAAACCACAGAAATCCTTTGTGTCATGTGTAGCGCTCATTATTCTGAGAAACTCTGAGTGATGCCTATTCTATACTGACTGCTTTGTTTCAAGCTTTCAGAGGTCGTTCTGGGATGCTTCCTCACGAGGTTACTCTGGGTTTAACATACACTTAAAACCCAGAGCATGCACATGTAGCAAAAATGAGAATATGTAGCAGCATGGTAAATTCTGTGGAAAACTGTAGCACAGCTCAATGCTGGGGGAAGGGAATTTCTGCAATTGTCAGCAGGAAGGTCTGGAGGTCTGAAATAATAAGAGGAATAACACGAATCTAAATATGATTTAAGAATGTAGACAATTTTCCATTCCAATTCTGACTACCTGTAAATAGTTTAATTTCAGATGGGTTTTTTGCAAGTTCCAGAAACACAATTGTATACATTTCAGAATTGCTGGCAAACAGTAGTCAAATACTGTTTGCTTTGGTATGGTGTAAAATTCTGCCTGTTTACATAAATTGCAAGGTTATTGTTGGGAAAGGCAAGCCAGCCTGCTTGAGGAAATGCCTGTTAACATCCCTTGTGACATTAAATTTATGCCCCTTAAGAACAAGAGAAAATATAGTGGTGTTTTCTGGAGGCTGAGTTTTATGCAGACCCACTGTGTGAAACACCCACAGCAGCACAATACACAAAAATTTCTGATCTAGCAGTTGGTCTGGAAATCATTGAGCCCTTCAAGTGTCCTTCTGCTCTGTCTTCAGACAATATGCTCACTATGATGCAATTCAGTATCCTTTCCTCTTCCATGGGTGTCTAGAAATGTCACTGCATAATTTGCTGCAAACCCTCTTTTCAGGTTCAGAAGCAAACATCAGATGACCGTGTGTGATAATTGCTGTGCCTACAGCCTTTTATTCACTCATTTTAGCAGCAAGAGTTACATCATTTGTAAAGACGAGTTACTTTTTCCTCTTCTTAGAGTTCTCATTGGAAGTTCAATGATTTAGAGTCCATCACCTTCACTTTCATAATTTCTAAAAATGCAGCGGCACCTCTGTATGTGTTGCACAGTGAAATTACCAGACTGTTTCTAGACTGACAATAGAAACATTGTCACAGAATTGCAGTGTGATGCTGGCATTAACTTCCAGCAGGTGAAGTTGCACCCTTCCTGAGGTGGAGTTGAGAGATGCTTGCAGCTGTAAGCCCAGAAACTTCAGCTGTGAGTGACGCAGCATTAGACTTTTCTGATTCTCACTTCAATTACTTGAATGAAACTATGTCTGATTTAAATAATTTTGGGTTTTCTGGTTCCTGAAGATCACATCATGGAATAACTGACAGCAGACTAATTACTGTAATTTATTTATTTTTCCCTAACCAAGTGGCCTTACATAAGGTACTGCAAAGGTAACAGGCAAAGAAGAGTGTTCTTTGCCTACTAGATAAACGCAATCTTGCCAAGATTTGGATTCACACACCACCATTCCTGCCTCCCACTGCTGTTACACATACTTGAGATAGAACCATTTGAGGTAAAAAAACTTGCAGGAAGAATAGTCAAATAAGCAAATTTTACCAAATTCCCTCAGGTAACACAAGGGTAAGTGGAAAGTGAGAACAACTGCTTCATTACGGTTGTCCATTTAAGGACTTTTTCAGTGTAAACTTGATAGTATACAGAGCAGGGAGTGATAAAGACAATGATACAAACCTGACAGATGAGGGATAATGGAGATAATGCCAAAAACATCAAAGTCTCCAGTCCTTAACTCATGGGCCACAGAGAAACTCTGCATACAGCTGTGGAGAGAGCCAACCTAGAGTTTGAAATGGGTGAGAAAGGGAAAACAGGAAGAACATGAAGATTTGAGACAGTACTTGGTGACAATGCAAAATTTATTAAGGAATGTTTATGGGTTGGGTATGGGGGAAGAAGACCATGGGGTCTGAACAGAAAGGGGTTCTAGGGGGCTGTCACGTGTAGAAGAGGGTTGTCAGTGCAGTGCTGTCTGAGCCCTGTTCCTGATCCCCACAGTCTCCCTTGCCTCTGAATTGTTCCTTCCCTAACTGTCTCTGCTCAATCTCGCTCTATCCCATGTGTGTGAGGACTGCAAGGATTAGATGCCAGCTACAGAGCGGACTGGCAGGAGTGGGTTTGGTCACAGCTACTGGAGCCAAAGCCGTGGTGTGGGTGCCGCCCCAGGTGGTGTCAGCCCCCATGGGAGGGAGGGTCCCAGTGCCAGCTGGTCAGTGTGTACAGCTCGTGAACCCAGCGAATGTTGTGTCTGTGTGTCTGAATTCTCCCTGCCAGTACTGCAAGGCCAGGTTGCATGGGACTTTGAGCAACTTGATTTAGTGGAAGGTTTCCTGTTCAAGACAGGAGAGTTGGAACTAAATGATCCTTAATGTCTCTACCAACTCAAATGATTATGTGACTCTATGCCCCTGCACTGGAGCCCACAGATGGAGTGCCATTGCCAGCTGTAAGATCTAACTGAGGTCCTTATCCTCACCATTTGGGGACCAGTCTGGAACATCAGCTCTGGCAAACCAATGACCTCAACATCTTGGCAACACACCCAAGCTCTATGAGCCCAGTTTCATTCTGTCTTCTGCTACTTCATTGCCATGACTTTTGCATTTCCACTGAGATTCATGCACTGATTGTTCCTTTCTGCAGTACAACAGCAGGTGGTCACATTTCTTCATTTCTTGCTGCCGTGTCTATGTGCAGCAAAATGCATTGGATGTTTTTCAACACATTTCTCTGGGATTTAATGTCCACCACTGCAGAAACAAATAAAAGACACTGCTTCAAAGTCTTTTGCTTTCCTAAAAGCATTCGGCAAGGACAGAGTGTTGGGTAACAAGCTGCAGTGAACTTCTGTGGGGAGTGTTCAGTTTCCTCATCAATGAACTTTCCAGTTGCTGTGAATTTTGTAGCACTACTAAAATGTATATTATAAAGAGAGACTGATGATGTATAGCTTGATTTAATGCATTTAGCTGTACGTCCTTTTGTAACTAGAATAGAGATTTCTATTACTCAGCAAAAAAAAGATCTGCCCTCACACTTCATATGATGGCATATTGACCATTTTTCTGCTAAAACTTTTTATTTTTAATGACTGAGCTTTTACAATAACAGTGGAAGAATGAGGTAATGAGTTGAATTAACTGTGTCAGTTTTTACCAGAATGAAATCAATGGTGCAGAAATAGTGTTTACTAGCCTAATGCATACCCAATTCTTGTATCTGAACTTTCCTTTTGATGGCATCCAAGGACATGGCTTCAAATTTGGGTGCACTTTAGTCACAGATTTAATATTCTTATTCTCTCTGAAGAATTGCAGGCCTGTGCTGCCAAGAAAATGCTTTAGATCTCAAAGGAAAAGCTTTCAGATTATAATGGAGAGAAGGACTGATTTCTAAAGGATTTTGTACAGAGGTAGGAAATAACCATTACCTGTCCTTTCCAAAATTCTGTGTATGTTTAGTGTTAACTGCAAAATTGTCTTCCTGCAGTTTAAAGCTGAATAAAATTCCCAGTGAAATCAGTCAATAGACACCGAAGTGTCAACTCCAAAGAAGTAAAAGAAAATATTATTTCTTCCTGTCCAGGTCAGAGTATTTTACTTCTAAGATAAGCTGCTTAGGACCTTACTTCTTATTCACAAAATTCCCCAAGGAAAACCCTTTCGAGTACACTTTCAACTATTTAATTCAGTGGGAAACGTCATGCATAACTTAGAGCTGATGCACATTTCCCCTACTGGTTTCCTGCAAGTCTCTCAGTTCCTTTAGGGATCATTCCAGTTACAGCATATGCTATCCCTGCATCATTAATCACACAGATAATAAGGAGTAATAGTCTATCTGAACATTGCTATCTCTATCTGAATATGAATCTATCTGAAATGTGAGTATTTATTGCAAATTCCAAGCACTCACTGAAGTGTTTGCTATCCAGCAAGGTACTCAAGTATACATGCAGTGAATTTTTGCTAAACTATGTTTATGTGTGATTAATTGCTCAACAAAGGCCTAAAAGTTCTTCCTTGAAAAGGCCTTGGTACCAGTGAGTTCGGGTGTCAGATCTGACTGTCACCAAACAGGTCCCTGTCATCACTTTCAGTCTTTCTGGCTTTTAAACCATATTCTTAGAGTGCTGCCAGTGCACTACAGCATGTTGTGGTTGGAAGGAGTCCAGCAGCAATTCAGTTTTAAGTCTAACAAAGGCAGGAAGCAGGGAACACAGGCACTCTATATTACTAAGCCTGTAGAAGCATTCTTCTATAGATGCACTGGTGAACAGCCCAGGACTATGGCAAGAGATTGAAAAGTGACCTTTATGGGGAAAGTTAATGTAACTTGTAACAGGAGCTAAGCTCCTTCCTTTGAAAATATAAACCATTACCATCAATTTAGCCCGTTACTTTTTTAGATGTGTTTCCAGGATGCAATTGTGTTTGGCATCCCATCACTGAATTATTCTCCCTTTGCTTTCCTGGCATGCAAATGGAATCTGTTCCACTGCTTTTGCTGATTAGATAACAAAATAGACTGTAATGAAAATTATAAAGCTAAAGGCTATTTGTTAGAGCTGGTTGAAATCTTTCCAATGAATATTTCAACAGGGTTTAATCTAAGGTCCCCTTTCATGAAATATTCAAACAATGTAATTTTTCAAAAGGATATACTGTGTAAGCATGCCAGATTAAAAAAAAAAATCCTTAAAGATTAGAAAAAAAGGCTAATATCTTCCTTTTTTTTCCCTCTTAATCTCTTATCATTTTTTCTCTCTTTCAAATTCAATTTCCTTCCTATTCCTGCTAGAAGATGTGTTCAAAATGTGCAACATCTTTATCTGCTTAGTCCTGAAGGTAAAAAAGCACACAAAGAAGCCTCTGAATTGACATTCGCAAAAAAGAATGAAATCTGTTCTGTCATGTAGTTAACCTTCTTTTCTTATTTCTTTGTCTCTCAGAAGAAAAAAATTATTTAAAATCAAAGCTGTTTTTTCTCCTCAAAACATTTACACTAAGCGTAAAAATACGGTTTTCTCATGAAGAACAACAATAGTCAGAGAGATTTGAAGAAAAAATCCTATCTTTCTCTTTAGTAAAAAATTCACACACTGAAAAAGATAGCCTGGGCGTTGGCCACCTCTGCTCTTCACTATAACTCAGAAGCTCCCTACAGCACAGAGGAGGCTCTGCAGGAGGGCAACCCCTACTTTTCAAAAACAGGGATCCAGTGGCCACAGGGTTATATTCAGGCCTCTGCCTGG
Organism: Grallaria varia; assembly: GCA_013396735.1. Taxonomy (NCBI): domain Eukaryota; kingdom Metazoa; phylum Chordata; class Aves; order Passeriformes; family Formicariidae; genus Grallaria; species Grallaria varia. Next base: position 35,085 of record VWZG01009784.1, on the reverse strand, counting down.
ATGCTTACCTCCATCTATTGGCTTATGTTGAGTAATAAAAGCAGACACATTTATGTCTAAATAAGCAAAAATGTCCTAGCAAACCTGATGCAGATGCAAGGAAATCTATGAAAGTGTGTATTCTTGGTTACTCCCAATGGATTTTCTCAGTTTGGAGACCTGTCCTTGTTTTAGGCAGGATGTTGCCTTTAAGCATGGATTACACTAAACTGAGTTGCATTTGGAATTGTGGCACCCATCAGCAACTGTGCTTCATTATGCCAGAGCCCTTGAAGGAATGAAAAACTAGAGAGAGGGGGAGAGAGAGAGAGGGAGGGAAAAAGAGAGAGGGAGAGAGAGACACCACTTTTTACTGTTTGTAAAGCAACTGGCAGGGAAGTCTGTGCACTACTTATTAGGCATAGGTGACTGCAATGACATATGCTAGACCCTCAGTTCATATACTGTGCAGAAGATGTTACATGAACAGCTCTGCAACTAAATGAGGGACAATTTAGTGGTTGGTGAAAACAACTGATTTTTGGCTTACACTCCTTAACAGAAAATATTCTGCAAAATAGGAGTGTACCATCATTATTACATCATGGAACCACAAGCCTCCCTGTCACCACACTGCCCTGCAATAACGGTTTCTGTCACTGTGAAATCATGGTGCAGGGTTGGTGTCTAACAGGCTGCTTTTGGCCAAGTGAGATGTGCTATCCTATGTTAGTGCATAACTGAGGTGTCTAGGAATTTACCATATAAAATCAGTTGTGTGTGTGATTAATGAATGATTTCTCTAATCTTTTCACCAAATCTTTCCCTAAGTGACTGCTAAATTACATTATAGTATTTGCAAAAAGACTCACAAACATAATTATGCTTTGTGAGATCAACAATCACCACCTTCTCTTTCTGGGACCATGTCCCCTGTCCATCAAAATTACTTTGAGAAACTTTTCTCCAGAGGCTGAAAGAACATCAAATTATAAAGCTTTGAAATGAAATATCAACACAGAAACATCAACAAGTCCTTGCCACAGAAAGGGCGGAGGCTTTGGCAGTTTACAGCGGGAGTCCAGCAGTGCCTTGCTGGCAGCACCCATCCTGCAGACTGCTGCTGAGCACTGACCTGCTGTGGCAGAGTCACTGTGACAGTGCTTGGTCACTCTGTGGGTAGTGTTAGAGAGGGGATTCCTCTTGTAACATGCTTGTGCTACTTGGTCCAGATTTTAAAAAGGAAAAAAGTATTTCTTCAAATGAGTGATGTATGCATTCAGAAAGACTAGAAGTGCTTGGGTGGCTTTGAACATAACAGAACTGTGAACCTGAACTGTCTAACAAGAGCATATTTTGTCGTTCCAATCCCTTGTCTAAATAGCTCAATACCTCTCAAACACCAACACTACAACCCACAATAATTAGCTGAAGTCTGTTTCACAGGTTAAGGGATTTTACTTTTCTTTTGCTCTCTAATTCAACAGAAATGGGTTGCTATACAGTAATGCCACACAGGATACCTGCTCATGTAATACCCTTCCACCAGTTTCTCAGGTGTTTGACCACTGGTTTCTGTATTAGAGGTTTGCCAGAGCTTATCCTTTTCTGGACTATTACAGAATTTACTGCAGAAACACCTGCAGTTGGATAGGACCTCAAGCTCATCTAGTCCATCACTCAGGTCAACACAGGGCCAACTTTGAAGTTAGGGCAGGTTTCTTTTTCCAGCTGGGTTTTACCAGTCTTCAAGGAGAGAAATTTCATGGCTTTTCTGGGTATGTATTCCAGTGCTTAATCACTCTCATCATGGGGGCTTCTTTTTCCTTTAATTCCAGTTGTCATTTGGATATGTGCCTTTTGCCTCTTGTCCTCCGACTGTACCCTTTTGAGAAGAGCCTTACGCTGCTTTTTCTACAGCTTCACTTTTTGTGGGATTCTGATAAAGTTTTGTTTTCTTCAGGATGACTATTGAAAAAGAATTCTCTTCAATATATACATTTTTATTTGCTAATTTTCTTAAAACATTTAAGAATGCAGCTTTATCCATTTCATGAGTAACCACATTTTTAATTCTTTGAAAAGTTTTTTCTGTAATTTAAAGTTTTCTTGAATCTCATTCACGAAAAAGTACTTTCTGAGTACTGTTTTTAATTTCACTTCCCTTTCTCTTGCCATTTGCATTTATCTGAAAAGCATACGGTGAGCTGTAATTTACTTGTAATACTGAAGATGGCTCAGCTCTAGTTAAAGCTTTTAAAACACTTGCTTTTTCATTTTCATAGTTACAGAGAGTTTTTCTGCTTTGTCATCTTGTCTCACATGTTTTCACTGCATATTGTGGGTTTTTCCAGGGCCTGTTCTACGTTCAGTACTTGAAGTAGGCAAAAAGTGGCACAGCTTAGTCACTAAAAAGAGACCGCTCTCCACCGCCCCTCTGTACCTTTGATATCAGTTTTGCAGCCATCTGACAGATGAGAAAACTATCATGAGCTACTAGTGTAAAAGTGGAGGAGTCACCATTCCTAGAACGGTTTCAAAAGTATGAGGCTCTTGGGGATACAGTTTGGGGTGATTATGGTGGTGCTGGGTGGTGCTGAGGGTCTCTTCCAACCTTGCAGATTCTGTGATACCATGAAAATAAAAAACCTAAGTTACCCCTGACAAACATTTTTGGCTGTTTCATGGAGTCCCTGGTCCCTGTACCTTATCCGCCATGTGTAAAATGAAAATTGACACACTTCCCTGCCACACACTTCCAGAGCACTGAAGAACTCGTGATGTTTCTGGGAATCTCAGGTATTGCAATAGTTTTGGAGAGGAACAAAATGAGAAAGGAAAAGACGTCTTCCCTTTCTGTGCCAGAAACAGCAGGAGTAATTCAACTTCATTGTAAGGCAGCTGAGTTTCTGAAGGCTGATTTTATCTGAGGCTATCACAAGACTTGTCTGAGTGTTCTGAGCTGTACACAAACTCAGATCCAGCGTCAGTACTTAAATGCATGGCTAAACCTGATCTTTGAAAATAGAAAAACCAAAGCTAATGTTTCACTGTTTCAGTTTTAAATACACAGCACAGGGTGGAAAAAAATTAAAATCTGAACTATTTCTGATGCTGACATGAAAGTCTCTCCTTGGCGTACATTCTTGGGGACAAAGTTCACGCATGGGTGTGGAAGCTGGTGCCAGCAGGCAGTGGATTGGAGTATCTGACTTAGTTCCTTTTGAAGGAAATCTGATAAATACATAAACTACTTGGAGGAAAAAAAAACAAACCAGCACACAGTAAATAGGGAAACAAAATCTCTTGAAAACAAATTGCTAATACAGACACTGGCTGAAAGTTGTATAAACACATTGGGTACTACTGTCCTTTTTCCTGATGAGTTTTAGGAGCAAATGCTTTCCTTGGAAATTGCTACAGTTACATTTCTAAAAGGAAAGGAAAACTCTGGGGAGACCTCATTGAGGCCTTTCAGTACCTAGCGGGGAATTATAAAAAAGGAGAGAGACTTCTTTACAGAGGCGGATAGTGATAAGACAACAGGAAACGTTTTTAAACCAAAAGAGGAAAGTTTTAGATTAGGTATTAGAAAAAAATTCTTTACTCAGAAAGTGGTGAGGCACTGGAACAAGTTGCCCTGANTTGTAATACTGAAGATGGCTCAGCTCTAGTTAAAGCTTTTAAAACACTTGCTTTTTCATTTTCATAGTTACAGAGAGTTTTTCTGCTTTGTCATCTTGTCTCACATGTTTTCACTGCATATTGTGGGTTTTTCCAGGGCCTGTTCTACGTTCAGTACTTGAAGTAGGCAAAAAGTGGCACAGCTTAGTCACTAAAAAGAGACCGCTCTCCACCGCCCCTCTGTACCTTTGATATCAGTTTTGCAGCCATCTGACAGATGAGAAAACTATCATGAGCTACTAGTGTAAAAGTGGAGGAGTCACCATTCCTAGAACGGTTTCAAAAGTATGAGGCTCTTGGGGATACAGTTTGGGGTGATTATGGTGGTGCTGGGTGGTGCTGAGGGTCTCTTCCAACCTTGCAGATTCTGTGATACCATGAAAATAAAAAACCTAAGTTACCCCTGACAAACATTTTTGGCTGTTTCATGGAGTCCCTGGTCCCTGTACCTTATCCTCCATGTGTAAAATGAAAATTGACACACTTCCCTGCCACACACTTCCAGAGCACTGAAGAACTCGTGATGTTTCTGGGAATCTCAGGTATTGCAATAGTTTTGGAGAGGAACAAAATGAGAAAGGAAAAGACGTCTTCCCTTTCTGTGCCAGAAACAGCAGGAGTAATTCAACTTCATTGTAAGGCAGCTGAGTTTCTGAAGGCTGATTTTATCTGAGGCTATCACAAGACTTGTCTGAGTGTTCTGAGCTGTACACAAACTCAGATCCAGCGTCAGTACTTAAATGCATGGCTAAACCTGATCTTTGAAAATAGAAAAACCAAAGCTAATGTTTCACTGTTTCAGTTTTAAATACACAGCACAGGGTGGAAAAAAATTAAAATCTGAACTATTTCTGATGCTGACATGAAAGTCTCTCCTTGGCGTACATTCTTGGGGACAAAGTTCACGCATGGGTGTGGAAGCTGGTGCCAGCAGGCAGTGGATTGGAGTATCTGACTTAGTTCCTTTTGAAGGAAATCTGATAAATACATAAACTACTTGGAGGAAAAAAAAACAAACCAGCACACAGTAAATAGGGAAACAAAATCTCTTGAAAACAAATTGCTAATACAGACACTGGCTGAAAGTTGTATAAACACATTGGGTACTACTGTCCTTTTTCCTGATGAGTTTTAGGAGCAAATGCTTTCCTTGGAAATTGCTACAGTTACATTTCTAAAAGGAAAGGAAAACTCTGGGGAGACCTCATTGAGGCCTTTCAGTACCTAGCGGGGAATTATAAAAAAGGAGAGAGACTTCTTTACAGAGGCGGATAGTGATAAGACAACAGGAAACGTTTTTAAACCAAAAGAGGAAAGTTTTAGATTAGGTATTAGAAAAAAATTCTTTACTCAGAAAGTGGTGAGGCACTGGAACAAGTTGCCCTGAGAAGTTACAGATGTCCCATTCCTGGAAGTGTTCAAGGCCAGGTTGGATGGGGCCCTGAACCACCTAAACTAGTAGGTGGCATTCCTGCCTGTCATGGGGAGGAAGAATCCAGATAATCTTTAAGGTCCCTTCCAAGCCAAACCATTCCATGCTTCTATGATTTTTCATGGAAGTTTCGCAGACACACCCACCCATGTCTGCTCAATGTACCCCAGATGAGCAAGATTTCATAAATTTAAGATTACCCCGACATCTTGCAGACACTTTTGGAAGATGAAAAAAAAAACAAAAAAAAACCAGTGCATTTGGATGCATGTGCAAATGAACTGTAGAGTGATTGCTGCTTGTTACCAGTGGTGAACAGCCAGGTTGGACACATCTCATACCTGGAAGACACCTCTGAGGTGCTGTAGACTGCTCTGCTAACTGTGTGAAACACTCTAATAGGCAACTGCAGCACAAGATGAGAGCTGTCAAAGAGCGCTGGACGATACTCATTTCTCTCTAGGATTATCTTTGCTATTACGTTGTAAATATGTTCTGGCTATGATTAGCATGGATCTCTCTTGATGTAGCTTCTTGTTATGAAGAAGTTGTTTCTCTGTGTATCATCTAAAGTGTGGAATATAGGCCAAGTTTTTCAGAAGCATATTCATTACTCCACACTGGGAATTGTCCCAGTAAAATATTAAATACAGTCAGGCTGAAATAATAACTACTCTAAGGGCTCCATTGTGTTATCAATCAAATGCAGATGGACCAATTAATATTATGCAAACTCAGTGTCTTGCCAGAAGAATTTCTAGTTGCCAGGGTCAAAAAAGAAAATACCTCTAAGGACATAAAGGATAATTAGGCTAAAAAGGCTAAAAATCCTCTAAGGAGAAGTTGTAAATGTCAATTAAATATCCAGTGTTATAGCAAGCTTTAAAACACTTTTTTTCTAAAAATTTGTTGGGACTTCAAAAGAGCCTAAGAAAGACATGCATTCCTTAGACATTGTAAAAACACTGTATGATGTGGGAAAAAAAAAAGTCCAAAACACTCATACAGCTACACAGTTTAAAAATGGTGTATCCTATAATTCAGAATTCATATACCTTTTTCAGAGCCTAATAAAAACAAAACATCTGACCTCCTTTATGATATCTTCCTTATCTGTTACCCTATTCTGTACATGCTACCTAATAAGGTTGACTAAAAACATAGCATAAAAAGTAGACTTCTTCCTCCAGGTCAAGTTAAACAGTAAAGAATAATTTTTTCTAACGTGAACAGGTCTTCAAGTGAACAAATAACCTTGGGCTTCTTCATAGCACTAGTGAAGAGAAGTATGTTTTATATGTAAATCACTTTGGCCACCTTAGGAAGTAAATGGAGTCCTAAACCTGCCTCTTTCTACTCTATTATTTACTGCTATTGTGACAGAGTCATTAACTCAAATCGTGCTCAAGATGAGATAATTTCCATCAACTATGTCACCACACGTTCAAAACAAAAACCAAAGCCTTGAAAGGCCATGTCTTAAGATACAAAGCATTAAGTATTCAGTAATGTATTTGCTTTCTCTTCCTTTTATCTAGAAAATATTCCTAATGTCTCTTGACCTGATTTCAGCAAGTGCTTCTTTGCTCTGCTAGCTCTGAGATGTAGGAATACTAGCCACTGAACCATAGAATCATAGAATGGTTAAAGAGGGGATGTTAAAGATCATCTCATTTCAACCTCCCTGCGACTGGCAGGGACACCTTCCACTAGAGCGGGATGTTCAAAACCCCATCCAACCTGGCCTTGAACACTTCCAGGTATGGGACACCCACAGCTTCTCTGGGCAGCCTGTTACAGTGCCTCACCACACTCACAGTAAAGAATTTCTTCCTAACAAATAATCTAAATCTTACCTCTTTCAGTTTAAAGTTGTTGCCACTTGTCCTATCAGTTGTGGATAGGATAAATCAATAATCAGTCCATGAAGTTACATTATAAAGAGGCCACCTTCTTGAGTACAGCACTATTAATATGAACCAGATCTGGTAATATCAAATGAAAGCCTTAGCATATGCTCTAGTAACTAGAAGAGAAACTTGACCCAGAGTGGCTCCCAGGCCACTTGATCCGCTCACCTGTGAGCCCTACTTGATACTTCCTTGCATACCCTCTTACATATGCTCACTTGTTACAGTTGATGACCCCATGGACACACAAATCCAATGACATGAGCTCCAGCTCCACCTGATGGTGCTCAGATCCCCATTCACACATCACAGGACGACAGAATATGCCAAGTCAGAAGGGACCCTCAAGGATCCTCAGGTCCAGCTCTTAGACTTGCACAGGACAGCCCTACACAGGACAGCCCAATAGTCACAGCATGTGTGTGAGAGCGTTGTCCAAACACTTGAACTCTCACAGCTGTGCTGTGACCACTTCCCTGGGGAGCCTGTTCAGTGCCAAACCACCCTCTGGGGGAAGAACCTAAACCTTCCCTGGCACAACTCCAGGCCAGTCCCTCAGGCCCTGTCACTGGTCACCACAGAGAAGAGATCAGTGTCTGTCCCTCTCCTTCCCCTCACAAGGAAGTTATAACTGCAATGAGGTCTCCCCTCAGTCTACTCCTGTCATGCACAGCATACACCAAAATGACACCATGTGCCTCTCTGGTGCTAAAAGCACTCACAAATAGCAAAATTTTGGATAGACTATTCAAAACCAGACACTAAAATATCTACACATACTATATTAGTGAAACAACAGCAAGTGAGTAACAGCTAATTGAAATTGCCTCTTTATAAAATTTAATTCCCAGGCAGATGGAGTGTTAGATGCATAATAAGGTGAACCACTTAAAATGAATAATTATTTTACTGTATCTAATCACAGCCTGGTGAATTCAACACTGGTTGTGATTATCTTTACAACTGGGTAATACTGTGGCTAATCTACAAAATGAATCAGCTGCTCAAGCCTGCTACCAGAGCTGTAAGAAATGGGGCTGTGCTATCAGTGGGCGGCAGCACCACTGGGCGGGCTGGAGGCATTTTCACCGCCTCCGCTGTAAATCCACATTCCTCTTCCGCTGCTCAGCACAACAATAAAGCCAGTCTGTTTACAGAGAGTAACAATCCCCTTTGAGATCTGCATGCACAGAGGTGATAAAATTACTTAAGAAAGAGGAGCGAGACAAACTCAGTAATCCCCTGCTTGCCCTGGAGTTTTTTTTAAGTAGAGCCTGTTCCTCTAGTGTGCACAGATGAAATACAAATTTTACCCTCGATGGAAATAGCTCAAAACCCCAGCCTATCTGTTGTGCCCACATCTCATCCTGCAGCACAGGAAAGGAAAAATTTATGGATGTGTAGACCTCAGTATCCCAATCAGACAAAAATCCTCTCGGAATGCTATGGCCTTGCCCTTCACTTCCCTCTTCTGCAGCAGACATTCCCCTAATAACACAACCCAGCTGCTGTGAGGTGTGCTCAGATGCTAGGCCAAGTGTCCCCCCAGTAATGATGTTGATAACAGCTGGCAATGCATGCTGCAAAAACTAAAGCCACTAAGGCTATGTCTTGATGTTCTGCTGATGCCAATGTACTGGGCTGAGCTGTTATTTTTCTTTGGGATCTACCAGCTAGATTCCACAGTCCAGCAGAAGAGATTCTAATAAAACTTTAGTGTCTTTCTCAATCACTTTTATAAACTGCTTTATTGAAGGATTTTGAGGTTTATACACTCATTTTGGCTACATGCCACAGTGGGTGGATTCCTAACTAGGCTCTTCCAGGCTATAATTATTCAAGCTGTTCCAAATAACCATAATGCTGCTCTTGAATTTTCATCTATTGTCACAGACTTGCTTTTTCTTTGTCGAAGTTTGTAATGCTCTAATACCATGGTCACATCCCTCTTAAACCTTTGTTCTTCTATTAAGAATAATCTTCTTCCATTGTCCCTTTCAATGTTTTACTTCAGGCATTAGTAATATGCAAATATTGAGATGAAAATTATTGCACTGAGAAATGCATTCTATTTATGGCACATGCTGACACAGCTGCTTCAGATTTTCCTTCTCATGCATAGCAATTTCGGGAAGTCTGCCATACTGCTGTATGTGAAAGTAATCATGCCAGGCTTTTGTTTCAGAAGAACCCAAGCCTATAGACCGTTCTACTGCCTTGGGAGGCAATCCTTGTTTCACTTGCCAGTTTGTCCTCAACTTCCTCAGCAGATGTCCCCAGACCCATCTCTGGGGCCATGGCCAAGGATAATACAGAGAGGGAGACAATACTCCTCCTGCCTAAGGGTTTGTTCTCCACCCACTATTCTGGAATAGGAGTGTCCACACATGTAGTTAATGAGGGGTAAGTTCCTTTGCAGACAGGCCCACACATTAAACACACTACTGTGTTGCTGAGGATGCTGAGGCTTCTGACTACATCCTGGGTACCAGATGTGCATCCCAGATTCCCTCAGCACTGTGCCCTTATGCTGCAATCCATACCTGAGCCTTCAGTCTTAGCAAACATCAAAGGGCAAACCTGGAGCTCTGTTATTAACGTACCATGATTATAAATGTGATAGCTGTCATACTTCACTCACACATTTAAAAAGCCTTTGAAAATAACAAAATACTAAATCATCTCCACAGAACACTATAAATCAGGTCATCAAAATGTCTCATACTGCAAACTTTTCACACCTATGTTCAATCACTGTATTTTTATGTCAGAAAAACCTTGCTTTATTTTTCTCTTTCTAGCTGAGCTGACAGAACACTGAGGGTTTTGTGGGAAGACATGGGGAGGGATTTGGAACATGATTCAATGTGATGACCCTCCAAATTCCTGTGGGACTCTATTTCGAAAGCATACTTTTTTTGGACAAAATTAAAGGCAAAGATCCAGGTTCAATTCCCAGTTACTGCTGTGTAAGACTGGAGTAACTCCACCAAAACCATGGGTATTACACTAGATTTATGCTGTTCTGAGAGCAGGCTTTGGACAGCAGGCTTTGTGGTCAGCGCTTGGCTATAGAACTTCTCGACTTTAGAGTTTTGCAATTATGCATCCCAGAATTCTTTTCAGATGAAATTCAGATGTCATCTAAACAATGCTGCATTTTCCTGTTACAAAAAAAAAAAAAAATCTGTATTTTGATTAGGAAACAAATACAAATGCAATCTTACAAATACAAAGTAGAATAACACTAGAGTAAGGAACCAGCAAGTCTGAGTTACTTTCATTTGCTCCTTTATGTTCGCCTAGGGTTGCAATTAGATGGTTCTAATTTCTTTGGTGAGGCAAAATGTGACACAAAAGGTTGAGTATAAGTGTGGGTATAATGGTTTGTCCTGAACAGGCTGGATACCCAGCACCGATTTAGAGTGACCCGAGTTGAGAACATCACGTACATCATCTATAACTACAATTACAGTCCTGGTACCAACTGTAGCAAAAGCAACAATTGATGTTATATGAGGGTAATAAATCATCCAGCCACACCAGTGTGCATTAATCACCTGCCCATTGTCACAGGAATGCAGATGCAATGCCTGTCTGTCTGTTCTCACACATTTGCACCGCTAATCGTGGCAGTCAGGAGCACCCTGCTCCTCTCCCAGCTGCTGCCGGAGGCCATATCACAGTGCTTAAGGACAAAAGCATCCCAAGCACTGCAGTGTAGCTGCTGTTCTATGCACAGTCACCACAAAGTGTTCCATGTAGGTAGCGTTGGAACATTATACAGCAACTGACACAGTGGAAGCAGCTGCATGTATTGTTACTGTTTCATTTCTTGTGTTGTTCAGATAGGATAGGACAACTATGAATCCTATTTTATTTTTAAACCTCACAAACAGGAAACCTCCTGTAGCTCCATTTCTGCTACCATGAGGTCAGCAGTTGATTCTTCTAAATTTTTGAGCTGTCAAAAGCAGTCCAGGGTTTATTTAGACATTTCTCTCCTTCTTGTCCCCTCCCTCATACACAAGCAGTCCCACATTCTGTGAGGCTATCTTTAGACCTGCAGGCAGTTCGGATAGTTACTGGAAATGACCAGATACTTTCGTTTTAACATCCAGTCTTAGAAACACCAAACAAAACACTGTGAGGTGAAATTCAGCATATCATAAGCTATGAAAAATCTGCAGATGTCAGTGCAGTCCGGAGACATGACGTTTCATAAAAGCATAAGCTTTTTCTGGAAGTTTTGCTGTTACTTCAGTTGATTCCCTTAAGTATCCTGATACACAATAGCACCTTGACAATGGTTATGACAGAAGTTGAACGAATTATGGGAAAGAATGGAAAATATCACTAATAGGGAAAATGCAATAGTTTTATTGAACCACCAGGTCCACACGGACTCCAGTTTTAGGAATGGAAGAGTGAAGGAAGAGAGGAAGAGCAGTAATGCCTGTTGTGAAATGTCCCATCTCCCTTCAGCAATCACCTCTACTGTTAGGTAACAAACATGTTATCAAAGACTCAGAGTAAACAAGATATTGTGCTATGCAACTAGCAAGAACTTGCGTCAACTTTTGCACGTTCGTATAATATGAATTAGCTTGATAAGTCTTTTATTATCCTTATATTCTAGCATAGATACTGTATTTGAGCCTAGACATAGGCCCTTCTATCCAACATTCACAAATTTGCATGTACAGGGTGTATTTTCAGGGGGATATATGACTAAATGGCTACTTCTTAGTTGTTTGTGCTGAAAATTTACCTTTTAAGGACCACAGAGCATATCGTCATGTGATACACACTAAGCTTCATGGAAGCCTATTCTGAATTATGGATATTGTCTTAGATCCTTGCTGCACTTCCAGGCTCCATGCAGCTGACATCTCTCCTATGGAAACAACTAGTTTCCACATGCATTTTAACCTGAGGTGTTGCTCTGTGGCCCCACAGTTTCAATTCCTTTGCTGTGAACTCACTGTAATTCACCACTTCTTTTTTCTCCCTGAGGAAACCTGCATTCACATCCAGCATCTGTCACTTGTTGACTTCTTGGGAACAAAGGCTATTTTAATTACAATTTCCAATCAGGTGTCAAGCTGCAAGTCAAATTATGCATGTCTCCTACCCACACCTCATTTTTCTTTTTACGAGAGTGGTCTGTTCTGCACCTCCCAGCAGGCAGTGGGGTAAAACATTTGCCTGCAACTAACACAATTTCAGCTCATGCACTTCTTTCCCAGGCATGTGCTGCCAGGGCTGCTCCACAGAGAAGGCTATGGCTCCAACAAGCATGAAGAAGTCTGTCCAGGCAATGTCAATGTGAAGCATCCTACCTCGGCTGGTTTATGATTGCCCGTGATGGCAGACCTGGGAGAAACTGGTGGAATAGTAGGTAGAGTCTGAATTTCAAAAAAAAAGAAAAAAATAGTTAAGTCCATCATCCACTTCAGTTTTTATTGCAGGGTGCAAGAAGAACCTTCAGAGTCTCATTAAGATACACTTTCAAGTGTTTATTCTTCCTACAGAAGTGAACCAGTGCTGAAAATCATGCCAATTTAGTTGAGCCAGCTCACCTGCCTCAAACTCACTTTCACAAACCCTTGGGTTTCCTTCATGCTCTTGGAATCCACCCAGGGGAAATACAGCTGCCTCCTACTTGCCATCATTTAGACACAACGATGATAAATGCTACTTAAAAGATCACTCAATTGTACAATCATAGAATGGTTTGAGTTGGAAAGAACCCACTTATACAGCTTGTCCAGATCCCTCTGGATGGCATCCCATCCTTCAGGTATGTCAACCTCACCACTCAGCTTGGGGTCATCTGCAAAATTTGCTGGGGATGCACTCAGTCCCTTTGTTTGCGTTACTGATGAAGACATTAAATAACACTGGTCGCACTACAGACCCCAGAGGGACTCCACTTTTCTCTGGTGTCTGTCAGGACTCTGAGCTGTTGACCACAACTCTAGGAATGTTTCTGTCCAACCAGTTCCTTATCCACTGACCAGTCCACCCAATCCATTTCCCTTCAGTTTAGAGAGAAAAATGTTGTAGAGAACAGTATCAAAAGCCTCACAGAAGTCCAAATAAGTTATCTCTAACCCTTCCCTTGTCCACCGATGTAGTCCCTCCATCAAAAAAGGCCATTAGGTTGGTCAGGCAGGACTTGTACTTAATGAATCTGTGATGGCTGTCCCAAATCACCTCCCTGTCCTCCATGTGCCTTAGCACAGCCCCTAGGAGGATCTGTTCCACAGAGGCGACACATCAGTAGTTCCCATCCATTGGAGAGGTGTGGGAAGAGAAGTTACCATTGAATACTGAGGCAAAAAAGTTGTTGAGTACTTCAGCCTTCTCCTCATCTGTTGTTACCAGTTTTCCAGCCTTGTTTGTCAGGGGTGGTACCTTTTCTTGCCTTCCTTNCAGGCAGGACTTGTACTTAATGAATCTGTGATGGCTGTCCCAAATCACCTCCCTGTCCTCCATGTGCCTTAGCACAGCCCCTAGGAGGATCTGTTCCACAGAGGCGACACATCAGTAGTTCCCATCCATTGGAGAGGTGTGGGAAGAGAAGTTACCATTGAATACTGAGGCAAAAAAGTTGTTGAGTACTTCAGCCTTCTCCTCATCTGTTGTTACCAGTTTTCCAGCCTTGTTTGTCAGGGGTGGTACCTTTTCTTGCCTTCCTTTTCTGGTTAACATACCTGTAGAAAAGTTTTTTGTCTGTTTTTGCTTCCCTTGCCAGATTCAGTTCCCACTTCACCTTGGCCTTCCCTACCCCATCCCTACAAAACCAAACTTCCTCTCTTTATTTGATTCTTTCCCTTTAGTTGGACCAACAGATCCGTAGTCAACCACATCAGTCTCTTGCCTTCATTATCCAATTTCTTACTCCTGGGGATTTCTAGGTCTTTAACTCTAAGGAAGAATTCCTTGATCTGCCAGCTCTGTTTTGCTTCCTTTTCCTAGGACAGTCTCTCAAGGGATCCTATTAACTATTTTCTTGAAGAACTGGCATTTTGCTTTCCTAAAGATTAGGGTCCTGACTTTTCTCCTTACCTGACCCATTCCCTGAGGACTGCAAACTCCACCAATGCATGATCACTGCAGCCCAGGCAGCCTCCAGTCTTGGTGTCCCCAAATAACTTGCTTATATGAAGACATCAACAGAATACATGATGGGGAAAAAAATAGTTTCTTTGCCAGCTGTGCTGATTAACATTTTTTTTATACTTTTTGAAATCATAAGTTTGTTCTGTCTTTTTTCCTGGTCAAATTTCAAGTTAGACAGCATATTGTCAACTTTACTACATGTAAAGTCTTCTATAAACTTAAATTTATTTCATTCATTTCCTGTTCTCTCAAGCTGAACACTTCCTGTACTTGTGCAGTACCACCCCAGAGGTGGTCAGATGATGATAACTAGTCACACAGAGGTGTAACTTGCAACTGAGTTATTATTCCTGCAACGGCAACATGACTTCAGTACAAATCAAACCTTTTGTCATATTAGCTTCCAATGTACCTTCATGAATCTTTTTCACTTCTGGCAAAAGTTTCTGTGGTTAGTAGAACATTTTACTGGGGTTGTTCTTGCTGTGTCTGAGGTTCCAAGGCAGGGCACGCAGTACCCAATGAAGGAAATGGTGAAACTGGACAAGGTCAGTAGAGGAGGAGATTCATAAGTGCATGATGCTGCAAAGCTACTTGTTGAGCTGGAAGTGGCCCTGTCAAGGCAGAGTAAGATGGTTTGGGAGAAAATAATCACATTTTCTCTCACACTCCTCTCCTGATGTGCTTTCCTCAGTACCTAGGTGTTTGGATGTAAAAGTTACAGTAGTGGGTGCACATCTTACCTCTTAATTACCCCAAGGTCCAAAATGGCAGCTTAACCCCCTTCTAGCACTTCATAAATGGGTCTCACACTTCCAGGAATGTTCCAAGGTCTCATTAGCAAGGTCTGAAACTTGTGGACTTCTTGATTGACTGTGAAGTGGTTTTGTTTGAATTATATTGCAGTCTGAGAGATGCTGACCCTGTCAAAAGCTAATTATAGTTCTTTAAAATACACAAAGGAAATGGAGTTAAAAACAAAAAATAACGGTATGTAGATGCAACTAGTGGAACAGACTTCATTTCCCTCTATTGTAATAACATGGATACCAAAAAAACCGGTTTGACAGACATCAGTCACAACATGCTTCTACCACTATCTCCTGACTTCATACTTAAGCATTTTTGCTTACAGACACTCAGCAGTGACCTTTTTCCATTACTTTTTGCTTCTTGCCATTTTTCCTGCCATTTTTCTTCTGGTATTATTCTTCCTGTTTACGCTTGAGGCATTCTGTTATCTACACATGACTTCATATTATTTCCCCCTTGTTCACCCCATGCTTATTTTAGCTGTTTTTTCCATCCTCTTACTTTTCCTATCAAATTCCCATGTACACCTATGCATTCCTTGCTTTCCTCCACACTTTAGCCAGTCGTCTACTCAGAAACATTTAATATTTGGACATTGTGATATGAGCGTCATTCATTAAAAACACCTAAAAACAAGAACAGTTTCAACTTCATAAACAGTGCTCTCATTTGATTTTGACAACCCAGCATTTGCTTCCACTGCAACCACATCTTTTCCCTGAAATAGAAAACGAGTTTCCTCACTGGGTGCAGCACATGGGAAGAAGTGGGGCAAGAGGAAGGCAGAGCCACACGGAGGGATGGCAGTGCCTTCCTGATCAAGCTCTAAACCAGCAGGGACAACTTATGCCAGCCTAAACTGATGATGAAACCAAGGCTCTGCTCAAGGTGACCTTGTTATTACCAGTTCAGGCCCAGGACTCTAACTTCTCAACTAAAAGCTTGAGTATTCAGTACTCTGTTTCCACTTTTGCCCCAGCCCCAGTCAAAGCTGAGCCTGCCTGGAGTTAGAGAAATGGACTTCCAAACTATGTCAGACTTACAGTGACTTTGCTATACATAGGTGCTTAGGAAAGTGCAGCCATTACTCCCTCCATGGCAATGAAGACAGTAATGCACGCATTTCCCCTCTAACTTTATGCGTTATTTTCTATATTTACATGCTTCCTGGCTGTGGATATCAAAGGTGTAAACAGAAGATAATGAAATAAATGGAAGAGTGTAGAGTGCACATAAAGCAAATCAGATCATTAATAACTATTTTAGCAAGCACTCTTATACTCTACATAGTCACTGCAAGTTAAATCATGCCTACATGGAAAAGGTCCACCTGAATTTGCAATAAACTGTTCTCTCTCTTCTGCCATTTGATTTCGCATCTCAGAATTTCAGTGTTTTATTCCTGCTGCCCCACTTCATTGGGAATGCAAGAAAAAAAAAGAAACCTTCATTAACCCCCCCAGATTTTACAGAAACTTTTATGGACGCTTACTGTTTACCTTAGAAACAGAGTGTGAAAAACTTTTTGATAGTGTATGGCTAGTATTATTGCTCCTGGACACCCTGGTAGTGTAACAGAGAAGATTTATGTGATACATTTTGCACTGCAAGCAACAGTGTGCTTTTTTTCTCAGCTATATCCAATAGGATTCAGCACTCGTCAGCAGTCTGTGTAGGCTACTGTAAAATCCTATGAAATTTTGTAGAAGGAACATAAAATTTTATCAAGATTGTTAAACGAATCTAGTCAAAATGATGTGACTATCTATAAGAAATTGATGAGCAACTGTATGTGTCCCTTCTATAGTACTTTTTGTATCCTTGCAGCTCTGCACTTTGCAACCACATGAAAGTAGCTGTAACAGAGGAAAAGAGAGGGAAAGTAAACAGAAAACATATTCATATGGGCTAAAATTGCAACATTCTACATCCATAGCAGATATTTATAATGAAAATTTAACAGACTTCTTGATTTTTTCCATCTCTTTTGTTTTTTTTTTTAATTTTCCTTTTTTAAATTGTTTTTATTGAAAATCAAGAGTGTGATCCAATCCTGTTCTGCCATCAGCCAGATTCCCAATGAGTTCAGTAGGCCATAGAGTTCCAACACTGGCCAGCCACAAGCAATTGTGAATTCACTCTGTGGATCTGCGGAGAGGGCCTACAAGATAAAACCCATCACAAAGTTTCAGTATCCTCAAGCTTGAAAATGTTGTATTATTACATCTACAGCCTACTTGGCAATATATCTTTGCAGCTCCTGTATGCAGGCTGTACAGTGACCTGTGCACAGACAATAATAACATAATAAACACAAATAATAAATAAGTAAATAATAAACAATAATACTCCAACTGCCATTGCATCTCTGTAGGTCACAGTATGACACCCAATGGAGCTTTAGACCACCTAAGATGCCAGAAAGGAAAACAAACTAGAATTATGTTCACATATGCTCAGCATTCTGCAAACAACAACACAAAACAAGACAAGCCTGAAAAAATGTATCATCCTTAATCCACTGCTTTGTCAATGCATATTGCTAGAGACACAGAAGAATTCTTTATCTTAGTATAAGACACATAATTGAAGTGTTTGCAGTTATGTAGGAATGTTTGTTTGTTTCTCAGGGGTCCTGAAATGACAATTGAGGTAGCAAACCTGTCTATGTTATATATCTCTTTGCATATATAGGAAACTTCTAGAGGGGTTGTACCCATTCTGAGAAAGAATATAAAGGTCTGTGCATTGAAACAGGCTGAAATAAAGGGACTGGCTGACTTCCCATTAGGGGAAGAGTCATCAGTTGGACAGGATTTCAAGTGCCATTCAGCATTCACAGTTTTGTAGTAGAATCATTGGTCTGTAATTAGGATTGCAACTGGAAAACTTCAATTGCTGAGAGCTTAACTCTATCCCAGGAAAGTTCTGAGTGCAGGAAAGTGTCACAGAGTAATTTTTGCTTTCCTGTGTTTTGTGGCTTCGACCCGAATTCCCACTGGGAATTTATTTATCCTGCTACAACCACTCCAGGAGTCATTGCCTTTGACTCAATAATGAACAGATACAAAGAACAGACTGTGAAATGATTGCACCTGTGTAGGGATGAACTATGCTGTTAAAAGTATTCAAAACACATTCCTGCCAAAGACCATTCTTTATTTCTTCTTTTGCTATGTGAATACTTCAAAATCCAGAGGTGGCCTATCACATGCAGTACATCCAATGGAGAAGATGTAGCTGTTGTGTAGTGCTTTAATAATGATTTAGAGGCAGAGTCCAAGTGTTTAATTTTTTGGTCTTTATTTGCTTAAGTTTAATGTGCTGTAGTATTTTACTCTATGTAGCAAGTATTCATATTATGCAGGTTGATTGAAAAAGCATTGGCATGTTTTCAAACACATCAGTATGAAATAACCCTTTCTCAATTGTTATCCAGTGCTTTTTAAAAGCCATTCATTCTCTTTTTCCAAAGCTTTGATCTGAAGACACTTCTAGGCAATTGGGTGACTGTTCAGAGAACATATTTGATATGTATACCAATTCTCTTCTTTACAGAAACCTTGCTTCAGAGTCTGTAGGAGTGATATGAACAAGTCTGAAGCTTTTTAAATGTTGGTGTGATAGTTAGCCAATATTTAAGCAAGTCGCAATGAATTCACAAAATGAAATGTGTTTTTCAAAGGAAAAGAGCCTGTGTAAAGTATTGCAAGGTGCCCACTTTCAGCTGGGTCCTGCACACAGTAGTAGTATTTTTTATATATAGAATTTAATTTCTTACCAAAAAAAAAAAAGTACTAAATGAACTTCCAGATATCTTCTGAATTATAAACCCTGGAGAATCCTCTTTGCCCTATCTGTCTGCCATTTGATATATTTTTTGAGTTTTACTGTTCTTCTTTCAACTTGAGTAATTGTAAATATTTGACATCACACTGTTAAAAATTTGNCTCGTCAGCAGTCTGTGTAGGCTACTGTAAAATCCTATGAAATTTTGTAGAAGGAACATAAAATTTTATCAAGATTGTTAAACGAATCTAGTCAAAATGATGTGACTATCTATAAGAAATTGATGAGCAACTGTATGTGTCCCTTCTATAGTACTTTTTGTATCCTTGCAGCTCTGCACTTTGCAACCACATGAAAGTAGCTGTAACAGAGGAAAAGAGAGGGAAAGTAAACAGAAAACATATTCATATGGGCTAAAATTGCAACATTCTACATCCATAGCAGATATTTATAATGAAAATTTAACAGACTTCTTGATTTTTTCCATCTCTTTTGTTTTTTTTTTTAATTTTCCTTTTTTAAATTGTTTTTATTGAAAATCAAGAGTGTGATCCAATCCTGTTCTGCCATCAGCCAGATTCCCAATGAGTTCAGTAGGCCATAGAGTTCCAACACTGGCCAGCCACAAGCAATTGTGAATTCACTCTGTGGATCTGCGGAGAGGGCCTACAAGATAAAACCCATCACAAAGTTTCAGTATCCTCAAGCTTGAAAATGTTGTATTATTACATCTACAGCCTACTTGGCAATATATCTTTGCAGCTCCTGTATGCAGGCTGTACAGTGACCTGTGCACAGACAATAATAACATAATAAACACAAATAATAAATAAGTAAATAATAAACAATAATACTCCAACTGCCATTGCATCTCTGTAGGTCACAGTATGACACCCAATGGAGCTTTAGACCACCTAAGATGCCAGAAAGGAAAACAAACTAGAATTATGTTCACATATGCTCAGCATTCTGCAAACAACAACACAAAACAAGACAAGCCTGAAAAAATGTATCATCCTTAATCCACTGCTTTGTCAATGCATATTGCTAGAGACACAGAAGAATTCTTTATCTTAGTATAAGACACATAATTGAAGTGTTTGCAGTTATGTAGGAATGTTTGTTTGTTTCTCAGGGGTCCTGAAATGACAATTGAGGTAGCAAACCTGTCTATGTTATATATCTCTTTGCATATATAGGAAACTTCTAGAGGGGTTGTACCCATTCTGAGAAAGAATATAAAGGTCTGTGCATTGAAACAGGCTGAAATAAAGGGACTGGCTGACTTCCCATTAGGGGAAGAGTCATCAGTTGGACAGGATTTCAAGTGCCATTCAGCATTCACAGTTTTGTAGTAGAATCATTGGTCTGTAATTAGGATTGCAACTGGAAAACTTCAATTGCTGAGAGCTTAACTCTATCCCAGGAAAGTTCTGAGTGCAGGAAAGTGTCACAGAGTAATTTTTGCTTTCCTGTGTTTTGTGGCTTCGACCCGAATTCCCACTGGGAATTTATTTATCCTGCTACAACCACTCCAGGAGTCATTGCCTTTGACTCAATAATGAACAGATACAAAGAACAGACTGTGAAATGATTGCACCTGTGTAGGGATGAACTATGCTGTTAAAAGTATTCAAAACACATTCCTGCCAAAGACCATTCTTTATTTCTTCTTTTGCTATGTGAATACTTCAAAATCCAGAGGTGGCCTATCACATGCAGTACATCCAATGGAGAAGATGTAGCTGTTGTGTAGTGCTTTAATAATGATTTAGAGGCAGAGTCCAAGTGTTTAATTTTTTGGTCTTTATTTGCTTAAGTTTAATGTGCTGTAGTATTTTACTCTATGTAGCAAGTATTCATATTATGCAGGTTGATTGAAAAAGCATTGGCATGTTTTCAAACACATCAGTATGAAATAACCCTTTCTCAATTGTTATCCAGTGCTTTTTAAAAGCCATTCATTCTCTTTTTCCAAAGCTTTGATCTGAAGACACTTCTAGGCAATTGGGTGACTGTTCAGAGAACATATTTGATATGTATACCAATTCTCTTCTTTACAGAAACCTTGCTTCAGAGTCTGTAGGAGTGATATGAACAAGTCTGAAGCTTTTTAAATGTTGGTGTGATAGTTAGCCAATATTTAAGCAAGTCGCAATGAATTCACAAAATGAAATGTGTTTTTCAAAGGAAAAGAGCCTGTGTAAAGTATTGCAAGGTGCCCACTTTCAGCTGGGTCCTGCACACAGTANTTTGATTTACATTACTGTATTAGGGCTACTATTTTTATGTTATTGGCATCATTGGGAAGTCAATGATTCACACACAACAAGTAATATTAATCAAAATATTAAACAAAAAAATATATACAGAAAATTTGGATAATATTATTACCTAGGTAAATTCAAACAGCACAAGTTTCTGTGGTAGGAAGCTGGAGGTAAAAAACCGTGCGTGGTAAACGAGGAACTCGATTTTTCGATACTTTTTTTGTGTCTTTTAGCAAACCGGATGGTAAATGTCTGGAGGAAATTGCCAGGAATGGCAATATAATAAAATGAAATGACGTGTCCTGTTAGTTCCCAGAGTCATTTTCCTTGCAGTAAGAAAGGAATATTCGTCATCTACTTTCACATCCCGCAGGACCTTCTACAACTTTCTAGATGCTGAGTCTTTGCCCTACTGCCAGGATACAGCCATAAGGGTCAGCCAGTGTTGATTTCTTTGTAGGACAAGACCACAAACTTTCCAAAGCATTCAGCCTACCATCTTGACTGTACAAAATTTCACATGTGGGTGAGAGACACAGAATGACAGGTACAAGGTGACAAGTGATCATTGAAGAAGAGATGGATATCCTGGAAGGGTTCTCAAGCAAAAACCACAGGCAGGGTCCAGAGCTGGTCAGGTGGCTGGGTTACAGCTAGGACACAGCCAAGCTGTGCTGCTCTGTGCAGGGTGTGCCACTGGACAAACAGCATCCCTAGCCCTCCTGCATCCCCAGTCCCAGCACATCCCCAGCTTACTGTATCCTTGGGCTTGCTGCTTCCCAATGCCAAGGACAGCAGTATGGATCACAAACAGGCATTCAGCTGAGTCCTGGGTGGGAATCCCAACTGAACTGCTTGAAAGTAGTCAGTGGCTCAGGAGACCACTGCAGCCCTTTCTTGTTCCAGCAGAAGGGCTTCCTATATTATTTTCTCAGTCCCAGACACAGAGATAAATCTTTATATTAGACATAGCAGATGCTGGGTTCATTAGGTCATAAGTGGGGCAAAATTCAAAAAGATGCACAGGTTAATGTGCAATGTGAGCCCGACTTCCTTGCAGATTATATCTTCTTTACATGCTCTAGGCTTTTAAGGTCTTCCCCATCTGAGGCACTGGACAATTCAATTAGAAGATTCACTTTGACTTAGGACCTCATTTGTCTTTTGGAGGTAGCACAGTAAAAGACAGCTCTGCGAGCCCCAGCACAAGACAGATGCTCTGCCTTCCACCTTGCTCATCAATTAGATGCACAAGAGCACATCTGTTTCCAAGATCTGGAGCTGGTCTTAGCCCTGGCCCTAGCAGTCTGGCTCCAGGAGTGTGAGCAAGAGCTAAGCAACTGATCTAGAATTAACACCAAATAGGAAACAAGTAATTTCCATGCCTTTGGAAATGCGTGTGCAGAGAGCAATCATGTGTAACCTGCAATTGTGCTTGTGAATAAATATTTCAGCTACACTTCTTAATACAAGTTTATAGCTGGCAGTGGTCTTGTGATGAACAGTAGTGTCATTGGAACTGAGGTTATTACTCAAGCTCTGTTGAAAAATCACAGCAATGCATGCTTTCTGCCAATTTTAATCTGAGCTCGGCAGTTGAGCAAAACATTCTTCACAGACCCTACGTTTGGGGAGTGGAGGGATTGTTTCGTAGAGAGAGTCAGACAATTGGGATTAGCCAGCGAGGCATCTGTATCACCAAATATATTTTCTCTTTCAGGGACTGCCCTAGGGATAAACCACTTGAACTTTTATTTTTGTGAATCACAGTGTCTCTGTTGCCTAGCCATGGCCAGGACTACCTGCTTTGAGGGTGGCACACCGTCTGAATGTATTCAAGATACATTTAGAAAAAAAGTGCTATCCTAAAAATCTGGATGGACCCAGATGACTGAAAATACAGAAGAACCATATAGACTGGGACTGGAAAGCAGTAAATCAGAAGAGATATTACAGACATTGATGAGATCATGAATACTATGAAGATACTTGGGATTAGACTGTTTCTTTTTCAGTGTCTGAACAAAGTACTCCTAGTCTATTTAGTCTCTCACCATAGGAATTTACTTATGCAAGATAATCACATACATTTAAGAAGCAACTAAACAAAACTGTGGCAGAGAAAGCCACCACAGATATTAGGAGCGCATAAACAAGTATTATGTATGCATCCTCTCTTGATTTACATTTTGGTATAATGGGGTAGATGGACCATTGCACCAGTATGGTTCTTGTTACATATTTACCTTTTTAAATTGCTGCTGACATTATCTCAGTCTTCATAGGTATATAAATCATATGTGGACTTGGTGTGAAAAGGGCATCTTAGTAAACTGCTAAGATGGAAAAAATGGCACCAGTTTTTATTTTATCTGTAAATGGGATAATGTGGAAACTACACACCCAAATGTCTTAAAGCTGTCACCCAACTGAAAAATTTTTAAAACATGTTATGTTTCTGTCACATCCAATGCATTTTTCTATAAATGAGTCTGTCTACCTAGAAAGAAATAGGTCTAGACTAAGACAGGCCTTATGAATCTTAGAAATAACGTGACTTCAGGGGAATACTGACACTCAAGTGGCAGCTTCTGGTTTGTTCATTTGTGTAATTCTTGTAAACTGATATGTCACTTTGTCTTGATAATGGCTAAGTGTGGGTAATGGATTAAGTGGATTGTTGGGTGTAATGAAAATAGACCCAGACGTAGAGAGATGCATGCAGAATTGGGGACTACCCAGCAACAGCTGAAAATGCAAATCATGACCTGAATTTCAAGTGCAGTGATCCAGCATATGGTTTACAGTGGAGTTTTGGAGGAATAATCACTATTGGCATTGTCTTGAATGTCAAGGAAGTATTTCTCAGTATCATTCAGTGTATGAATATTTCAGTCTTCCTGGATTAACACCTTAGCGATACTGGGGACAAGTATGTCATACTAAGCACTCTTCTCTTTATTTTAAATAATTCAGACATTATATCCTACAGATGAAGCGACAGAAATAATTTTAAAGCATTTTACAGTGCTGTTTCCTGGTTTACCATTTTTAATTTACGAACTGTGGAATATTTCTATGAGATCCACAAGCTGTAACAGAAAAGCAAGCCAATTGTCAGCAGGATTAAATTCCCTCTAAATTAACTGTATGTTTCCATGCAGTGCAAAAGACCTCTGAGATCTGCAGATGAAAAAATCAAATAGAATCAGCTTGTGCCATTTCAGAAAGAACTTTTTAAACACCTAATTTTCCCTGAAAGCAGCTCCAGTTTTATAAAAGGAGACAAGGAAATTATTTATCAACTAATTCAATAGTACTGTAACTGCATAGAAGCAGAAAAGGGTGTACTATGCTTTTGTTAAACATTGCTCAATAGAGGCAACTGCATACTGAAATTGATGCCTTCCCTATGTTTTAGCAGTTAATGCATAAAACAGCACAGATTCTCATGACCTAACATCTGGATGAGGATCTTTCATGCTCTCTCACTTCTTTCTTTTACTTTGGAACTAGTGGAGTTGTTTTTTTCACTATCTCAAAATAACACAACAAAAAGAAGAAAAATTAGTTTAGGCAGCCAGTGTGATATAAAAAAAATTGTTTCACACCTTTTGAAATGCCTAATGTATACAGGACCAAATTATAACCATTGTTAAATGTGAAGAAAGGATAAACAATAATTTGAATTTTTAAAAAAATTATGTATTATTTATATGCAGAGAAATTTCCATATTGGTCAGATGAATTACCCATAATTAATAATTCATCCAGCTCCATTAAAAATTTTAAAATCATTGAAATCTCTACACAAGGCTGCCCAGATATCTCTCTTAGGATCCTCTTCACGAAAATGAAGTGATCATTTGCAATACTAGCTTTAAATATTTCAATCACACTTCTAAAACTCTATCCCTATTTAAGGACAAAATAGCCAGGATGAAATCAGGAACTGTATGCACATAAATCGGGTTCCTTCCACTGAGGTGAAATGATCTGAATTCCCCAGGAAGTGAAGAACTACTTTAGGTTCTTCATTTTCAAATGTGGGTCCTCATTTGAGTGACCAGAACTGCTAGATTATAGTTCAGAAGTACTCGGTTATTCAGTTCCATTGTGTGCAGCTGAAACAGCAACCTTTCTTTGTTTCTTCAGGAGTTCCTCCAGTCTATTCTCTTCTACCTGAGAAAAATGCTCTGAAATAGTTTTTTTTAATATATATTCAGTCTAGCAGGCTGAAATGGCCCTTGCTGAGAAACTGAATTTAGTGTAGGCAGCCTCAGCAGCACCTGTGATGTGTGGTAATTGTAGGATCAAGCCTTTTTTTCAGAAGACAAAATAACCCAAATAATTTACACATTTCTTTTAAAAATACATCAGAACTAAGCATAAGGTTAGTAAACAGTTCCTGTTTGCTGGCAAAGAAATATTTTCAAACTTATTCAGCACTTTATGTCAGATGCTGAATGTCTGCAGTCATAATCTCAAATTTCTGTTTATTTTCAGTGAGTCAGCTGTTTTCTTCTTTTTTCCAAAAAAACAAATAGTTTAACAGTACTCTTGTCTTCCTCATTGCTGAGGTCATGAAAACCACTCCAATCACTCATTTCTCTCCCATGTCCTTCACACTGAATGTCCTTTAGAACATACCTGACTATTGTTGCTTACTTCACAGATATAAAAAGTACCAAATACATTCCCTTCATGTCTTTCAGAATAATTCAGTGTGAATGGAATCAGGAAACCAAACAATTCATGCAAACACAAGTATTTTTGAAAGACTGAGTAGTACAACTCATTGATGACAACTATATATTACTATGAAGCCACAGGGTTTATACACTCTCTTATTATGCCCTATCAGTTTCAGGATGTTTTCTCTGTATTTCACTGGTGTGAACAGCCTTTTCTCTTTTTTGACAATGAATAGTGTGCTGGCTTGATTTTATACGTGCAAATCTCCTTGGGGGTTTTGCAGTCCCAGAGAAGATGGGGCTATTTTTCATTGGGACATGGCAATACCACACTGCTGGAACATATAACTGTAAGCCACAGGGCACTGATGTTCCTCTGTTGCCATCTCTTCCAGCGGAGTCTTCTAGTTCATGGAGAAAAAAATCTCCCTTATCAAAGAGGCTAAAGATTTTAGACTTCCTGTCCTCACGTCAACATAGGGTCCAGGAACTCAAATATTGCCCAAAAAAGTGACATGAAGCAGTCCTGCCTCATGCTGCATCACTGTGTACTGAGGGTTCGCCTGGACTGAAGCACAGGGAATACAGGTTGTGATAGGTAGACCAGTGCTATAAGGAATTGAACACTGCTGTGAGATGTGCCTGGGCAGTGGCACTCGATGGTATTAGAACATTAGAATCATCGTCAGCAAAGTTTTGGTCCTATACAACAAATAGTCTCCCAGAATTTGTACGACCAGAACTGCTGGTAAGTGTACTCAGTCATGCAGTACAGTTGTGGGCAGCTAGAAGATCTGCCTCTCCCGGTTTCATCCAGGGATCATTAATTTCCAAAATTAATGGTAATTTCCTAAATTAATGGTAATTTCCGGTTGTGACTATCATATTTGGAAATGCAAGGGGGGTTAACAAGCAGTGGGCTCAGAGTTCTAAGACGATTGACTTCTGTTCCATTAAAAATCTGTTATGATTGATTCACAAGCATAGCTGTAATTACCAAATTGAACTCTTGCTTCAATGATTCTCCAATTGTGATCTTTGGATTTTATGGTTACAACAGCTGGTATCTACAAATCATACTAGGGCCCCTAAATCTGCTCCAGAGGATGCACAACACAGCAGGGCAGAACCCATCACTTCAAAGCCTTGCTGTCTGCGAGTCTCCTGAGCTAACCTTGGCTTAAATCCAACTTTTCCATCTTCCTGACACAAATTATGTGAGACCTTTTCTCTCCACAAGCACTTTCCAGTGGAACATCAGAACTGATAACTGCTCAGGCGGGACTTGATAGCCCCAGCACGCATCGTTCTGGACAGCTAACACAGGAAAATGGAACTTGCCTTTGAGAAAAAAGCCAAAAAACAGCACTGATGATTTTTTGTGCTTTTGGAATGAAATTTAAAACTAATTTTTCCTGGATGGGAAGAGAGAACAAATACTGCCAACAGCAGTTCAGTCCAAAGAAGCAAATAGAAGGTTTCTTGCTGGTATTTTTATAAAGAGATTACATATATGAAATTAACTACTATTATAAAAATCAGTTGCTTTTTTCCAATTTTGTATTTCAGATAAAATTGCAGTAATGACTCTGCAACTGTCTTGTTAACAACTTGTTCCATTGGAATATAGCAAAAGGGTGCAGTTTTTAAAAAAAATGAAAAGCATGTAGACTGTCCTCTTTAGTCATTGCACACACTTAAATCAGCAAGAATCCTACAGAAATAAAATAACTTTGAAATAATAGTAGAAAAGGGCTACCTTATTCTTTGTGAACTTTGAGATTTCCTTGTTATTTAATCAGTTGGACAATAATTTTTCCTGATATTTTCTTCTATAATTTTCTTCCCCCTCTGTTTTGCTTCCATTACTTGTCTCTCCATCCAGTGACAGAGATGACTGTGGAGTAAAGAGAAGACAAAGCACTATGGGTGTAGAGAACAAAGGGAATCTGCAACACTTGATTTAGTGTAGTTTATTGCCTCATCTTCCCAGCCTGTCCAGCAACAGGTCACATTGCACAACTCATCATGTTTCAGTGAAAGAGAAACCCATGACTATTGCAACCAGGAAATGTTGACATAATGGAGTTACTAACAAAATCTTAATTTTAGCTATTCTTCATGATACATGTAGTGCAAGCAAGATTACAAAAGTTTTATTCACAATACCACTGGGATTTTTTTTTTTTTTTTTTTTTTTTTTTTTTTTTTTTGTCTTGACAGGGTGTATGACAATGAGTTAAAATGCTTTTGCTTTTTTTTTCCTTTTTTTTTTTTATCAACGCAAAAAACATGAAACAGCATTTTGCATAAACACATTGAAAAGAACACGTTGAACCTGCAGAGTGGTTGTATCCTTAAACAGATAACGGGTTTATTGCAAGGAAGGAGCATCACAGAGAACTGCCAGCAGGACAGATTCAGACACATGTGGGCACCTCCTCCTCCAGTTGCTATCATTATCGCACTTTTAATGCCCCTGAAGAGACATTAATCCTGTCTTCAAGAATTTTCTCAGTATCAAAAATTCTGGGCAACGAGCCACATATGAAATGGCACCAAAACTCCACTGCACTTTGAAAAAGCCATTACTGGAAGTAGCAGTATCTGTATCTATGGAAGACTGAACCAATTAAATACAACTAAAGGGAGTTTTTATTGTAGATGAGGGCTCTGTGGCACGAAGCAAGGAGTAAAAAGGCAGAGCCAGATGTGTAATCTGAGTAGGATGAACAAGGCAAGGGGAGGGATGGAAAAAGACATGAGCAAGTGTGGGATGTCATGAACTTGTGGTAGTATGGGTGGGTTCTTCCCACCACAGTGAGAAAGAAAAAGGCTGGTGCTGCTGCAGGGCATGGCACCATCTGCCTGCTGCACGCTGGGATGGTTTGCATGACAGACAGTGAGAACATGAGATGCAAAGGCAGTACAGCTGAGCCTGCAGCCAGACTGCTGCTAAGTCCCTTGCAGGGACCTTTGCTTTCAGATCAGTTTTCACTCTCACTGTTAGAAGCAATTCACTTTCCATGATCTCTCACTTTTCTCAGACTGGAATATGGCTGAATTCCACTGATTTATTTGAAATAAAGAACTCCTTTAAAAAACTTTTATATATAAATCTTTGTGTCTATTCAGTCAAGAGTCACCACTGAGCAAAAAATTTTGGACAAACAGAAGACAAGGTGTAGGTAGTTTTTTTTATAATCTTCATTTTTAGGCCCTGAAAATATGTGCAAATGAACTACTGAATCCAATTTAAATTCTACATGGACAAGAGGTAGAAAACTCACTACCAATCTGTTCCTGTTAAAAATAATTTTTTTGTTGTTAATCTGTGATTTAAAGGTTTAAAGAATTTTTTCAAACCTGATTTTATTTATTTTGCTAACATATCATGTTTATTAGATACTGGGTATTTTTATACTTGGAAAGGCTCACCTCATTTTTTTTATGCTGCAATTAACAGTATCCTTGCTATTTTCTCTATTGCAATAATTTTCATTGTTTTCACCCTAACCGTTTAACTATGATAATTCAAAATAGCAGTGTTGGAAGGTAAGAAAGCTTCTTAAAAATAAACCATCTTGATTTTATATGTATGTCCCCTCAGTTAATTTGACTAGTACATTTATTTCCTGATTAAAAAGCCGAGGACAGGCATACAGCACCATCATTTAGGGCTCTGAGCAGCCAGGTCTTTTGAAAGATGCTCCTACTCACAGCTGGGGCATTGGAACTAGATGAACTTTAAGGCCCCTTCCAACCCAACACAAATCATTTTACAATTCTATCATTAGAATTACAGCAATACCAAAAACTTGCCATTAGGGAGTCACAAAATACATTTATCTGAGAAAAAAAAAAAAACAAACCAGAAACAAAACCTAGAAAACTCAACAAGAAACCTTCCACAGTTTAAGGGTCTAAAAAATTAAATTTAGTCTATTCATTACAGCAAGGTTATTTAAAATGTGTATCCCCCAAAGATTCTGGCCTCTTTACCAATTACTTGGACACCTGTTCTTTGGATACTTGTTCAGACTTCTGTCCTTATTTCATTGAGGACACTAAACAGCAGCTAGATGTTACATAACAATAATGACTTGTAGGAATTTGAAACCAAAGTGAGAAACAGCCTTTCTTCATTTTCCAAGAGCATGAGCTGCACAGAGAGTGTGAAAATGCAGGAAAGGCACCAAGAATATTTTTTTCAGTGTCACAGACATTTCCTTGCCTTGCTCTCTAAGGTAAGTTTATTTAGAAACACATGCTAGTGTCACTTCCTGTTGAAAAGGAATAGTGATTTCTTCTGTTTAAACAAGGGGAAGGACCTAAATGTCACTATACTGGGCAGGAGGAGAACTGCTGTGCTTTGGGAGCACAGCACTGCGAGGGCTGTTTTTGCTAGGCTTTGCATAGGCACCCACCTACAGACAGATGGTTGCTTGACTCTTCCAATAATAGTACTACTTAACAAAAGCCTAAGGAAGTAAAAGGCAACCCTTTCAGCTCTGCTCTTTCTATCCAAGACTTTCACTTCCTTCCCAAACCAAAACTTCAGTCGTCTTTGCAAAAAACATCTGCTATGACAGAGACTAAGTGCACTGGGGGCCAATCAGCAATTTAAGGTATCTTTGGTTAGATTCCAAAATGCCTAGCAGCATACTTATCTCATAGCCCAATTCAAAGAGGTAAAAGCATTCCACGGCTCTGTTGTTATTTTAGGGGAACTTTAGGCACCAGCCTGTCTGCCAGACTGAAGCATGAGATAGTCAAGAGACTAATGATCATCCCACCACTCAGAAATCCATGTGTACAGCCAGGCAGAACCCACCCTCAGTGAACCTAGAGACTGGATAGTGTTGGGGTAGGAGAAAGTAGATACCAGAAGAAGAGCATCCATATGCTGTGCCCAGGAGGATGTGCTCACCAGCATCAGGATAAGCCAGCCATTCATTTCCCCTTCCTCAAGGAAATTAGGTAATCCCTTTGCTTGGCTGCTGGCATTCTGTAGTGGGTTGACCCTGGCCGGATTCCATGGACTCATTAAATCCCTTTCTGCAACTAGGCAGATGGGAGAGGGGTCATCCACCCACCACCTTTATGGGCAAACACAGACTCAAAGTGAGATAATACCGAAATTTGTTACTAACAGGATAAAAGCTAAGCTAAATAGTGAGAAATAAAACAGTCTTAAAACACACACCACACACACACAGTTTCCCCCCACCCCTCCTTCTGTCCATGGGGGGTGNGCAGCAGCTCTTCCATATCTGCTGTCCTGAGGGCCACAGCTCTCACTCAGGTAAAACCTGCTCCAGTGTGGGTCTGCCTCACCACGGGTCCACAGGTCTCCTGCTCCAGTGTGGGTTTGCCTCTCCACGGGTCCACAGGTCTCCTTTTGCGCATCCACAGCTCCAGCACGGGCTCCTCCATGGGCTGCAGGGGTTTTAGCTCTGAGTCCTTCCCCTGCTCCATCAGGTGCCTCCTCCCTCCTCACTTCTGCAGCGACCTTGATGTCTGCCTTGTTATCCCATGTTCTCGCTCCCTGGAATTTTCTTTTGTGCAACAACCTTCCAGTTCTTACATATGTTATCACAGAGGTGTTACTGTGATCCCTAATTGGCTCGGCTGTGGCCAGGAGCCAGATGTCCCTCCTGGGGCCAAGTGTCATTGGCTCCTATGGGACAGGGAAGCTTAGCAGCTTCTAACAGAAACCACCTCTGCAGCACCACCCCCCACCCCCAATATAAAAAATAAAAATTCAGCTACAGACACATTCCTTTTTAAGTCATGCTTTCAGCAGGGCACTTCTGGTTCGCAAGGCTGTACTTGGTCCTTCAGTTCAAAAATTTTCACACATTAAGTCTCTTTAAGCCTATGAGTATCTGTGGTTTACAATTCATATTAAAGAAAACTTTCAGGTTTAATTGGAGGACTTCCAAACAAACACAAGTACAATGTTGTTCCCAAGCACGTTTTTGCATTAGTCAAGCTGTGCACCAGAAATCTTTTCTGCTATTTACAAATTTCCTCACAGTCAGAATCAAAGTTCACTCTGCCTTATTTTGTTACCTCTGTTACCTGTTAACTTTCCACAGGCCATCATCAAGAAGGACCTTGGTCATTTTCTTGTAAGGAAAACACTTGTGACTTACTAGTTTTCTCATACGAGGGAGAGGTTTGATTTCCTCAAATATCTCTCTTCACTGTAACATTCTGGTGGAGGTTCCTTTCTGACTTCAACTACTTTTCCAAACAGACATCAGCACTGAAAAGTCTTTTCATTTTGCTTCCATCAATGCAGCCTGGAGATAATACTTCTTTAAACCACTAGAGCCAAGGATTATCATCTTTGATCTAAAACACTGGGCTTCAGACCAGGCTAAACTGTTTTTCTACTGTCATCTGTAGTCATGTACAGTTCCTGTTCAGTGTCACCGATTTCTAGGAGGGGAAAAACTCCATTATGTCTTTTTTCGTCTTTTCCCTCAGATATGGTTATGTGTAAATGTTGTTGGAGGTTTTTCAAAAGTCCAGTCTCTCCTTACAATTTAAATGGGGTCAGAAATGAGAGGATGGAGGAGGGGGGGTGTTGGGGAAAGCTCAATAATTAAGAGTACCACTAGGAAGAAGAAAGGAAAAGCTGTAACACAGTGTTAGTAATACCTATCTTTGACAATCACAGAACATGTTTTGAAACATAATTCCTCATTCTTTAATAAGCTACAGAACATCATTTTAACAGCTTTCTTCTGTGTAGCTGTTTTACATTTTAGTCTTTCAATATATACAACACTGTAAAATTCTTTGAACTCTGAATTGGTTTTCTTCTTTTAGCTTGTTTTTCCAGAGGAACAGCCCCCGTACAACTATGCCATCTGCTTGTCTGCCTCCCAACTCCAGTTTCAGTCAACAGCCAATTTGAGCCAAGTTTGAGAGAGGTGCAGCATTCTCAAAATGCTAAGTTCTTACAAGTTCATGGAAAATTGGCAGCCTAAAAGAGGAAAGAAGCCCAGTTTCATATCTCATGGTCTGTCAAAGACAGATCCAGCTCAGTGTTCCTATTTGAAGAGGCAGCAGCCAATCTGGCCAGTGTGTAGTCACATTTTGGCTGGTTTGTCAAGACACAGAATCGTTAAGGTTGGAAGAGATCTCCAAGATCACTGAGTCCAACCTTTGACTGATCACCATCTTTTCAACTACATCATACCACTAAGTTCCATGTCCAGTCATTTCTTCAGCACCTCCAGGGATGGTGACTCCACCACCTTCCTTGACAGCACATTCCAATGTTTAACAACATTTTCCATAAAGAAATTATTCCTGATGTCCAACCTGAACCTCCCCTGGTGCAGACCTTGAGGCCAGGTCCTCTCATTCTGTCACTTGCTTCCTGGGAAAAGAGGCCAACCCTCACCTGACTACAACCTCCTTTCAGGTGGTTGTAGAGAGTGATAGGGTCACCCTGAGAGCCTCCTCTTCTCCAGGCTGAACAACCCCAGCTCTGTCAGAATCTCCTCACAGGACATGTGCTCCAGACCCTTCACCAGCTCCATTGCCCTTCTTTTGACACCTTTCAGCACCTTAATGTCTTTCTTGTACTGAAGGGGCCAGAACTAAACACAGGATTCAAGGTGTAGCCTCATCAGTGCCCACTACAGGAGGATGATCTCTGTCCTGGTCCCGCTGGCCACACTAAGGCTGATCCAAGCCATGATGCCGTTGGCCTCCTTGGCCACCTGGACACACGCTGGCTCGGGTTCAGCTGCTGTTGGCCAGCACTCCCATGTCCTTTTTTCCCTGGCCTGTGGTGCTGCCTGGGGCTGTTGTGACCCAAGGGCAGAACCCAGCACTTGGTCTTGTTGAATCTCATACCATTTGCCTTGGGCCATCTATCCAGCCTGTCCAGATCCCTCTGCAGAGCCTACACATCTACGTCCAAACATCCAAATTAGCCACAGGAAGAACTGAAGCTTTTCTGTGTAAAATTGATGGGAAGGAGATGAAAGTGAACCTAAGGAGGGGCAGCATCAGTGCCTATAAAACACACATCCACAGGAAACTAGACTTCATTAATCTTACTGCTCCTCAACTTCCACTGATTAATTTTATAGAAATGACCACATTTTTAATGAGAACAGGGAAAGGAGAATCCTTGATAAATTTTGGACTCACTACCAGAAAACTCAATAAAGAGATGACAGCATTATATTAATATACCTGTAGTGCCATCTTGTCCCACTACATAGTCATCACCTCACACCATCCATACCATATGTAAAAGATCACTGTGCAGACTGAAATGAAATATTTGAGCTGATTAAATTTTATACCAACTTCCTATTAAATGTCATTTTTGGTTACATTTGATGAGGGGCCTTTCTGCGTGTCAATATTGTCCCTAACTGATTTGTAGCCTAGACATGTGCAGCTGTTTGTATCTCATTCAGATAAGCACAGAACCAAGTTTTTAAATGCACTGACCTGAGAAACCTGATGGCAAGTCACAAGCAATTTTGATGTTAAACTCTGCACCCTTATATTATTATTTCTACACTCCCAAAAGCAGCATTTAATAAAAGTTCATTCTGCAGCAAGCTTGGGCAGTGTTCTGTGAAGGCTGACTCCTGCATCTTTAAAAAGCAAGTTGAAGTATCTTCTTGCAAAGTGGTTCCAAAATAGCATGGTTATGAATGTGATTTTGTGTTCTACTCATCTGAGAAAGAGACTGCCACAACAGATTCACATTTGCTGGATGTTAAAATGACTGTCGGCCTCTTTAGCCATCAGTGCGCTTGCAGCAAGCGTGGGTAGAGCCCTTCCCAAATCTTCGTTCGCGAAGCCTAGCCATGAAGATGATGATGATGATGATGAAAATGACTGTAGAAGCTGGATCAGCAACAGGAAAACAACTTGTCAAGACACAGAAGACATAGATGAATATAACCCATCAAAACCTGAAAACAAAATAAGCATGGTTGCAAAAGTAAAGGGCAAATGTGTCTGTCGGGTAGTAGTCTGTTGGTAGAAAATGTGTGGTAGTAAAATGTCAGAAAATTTACTTTGCCTGAGACGGCAGTGAAAGTCTGATTATATGATTCCTGTGGGACTGTTTACATGAGAACAGAAAATAACAACAAAAAAAAGTGGTAAATCAATACGAAAAAAACTCTTGATATTAACATCCAGGGAGGGTGGCTGGACAAGAAAATTTATGCAATGCCTTTGTTGCAGAACACCTGAATTCTTTGACAACAACTGCCAATATTGGAGTCAGTGGCTTTAACTAAAAAAATTCCAAATAAAAATAGCAAGATAGTGTGCCAGACACACAAATTCCTACACATAGTTCAAAGGAGCGTTCATCATCATCATGGCTAGGC